>JBCJKH010032595.1:0-57567 GCA_039877255.1 Loriculus beryllinus
CCCCCCCCCCCCCCCCCCCCCCCCCCCCCCCCCCCCCCCCCCCCCCCCCCCCCCCCCCCCCCCCCCACCCCACCACTCTCTACAACTGTCTGAAAGAAGGATGGAGTGAGGTGGGGCTTGATCTGTTATCCCAAGTAACAAGTGAATGGCCTCAAGCTGCACTAGGGGAAGCTTAGCTTGGATATGAGGAAGAATTTCTTCACTGAAAGGGTGCTCAGGTATTGACACAGGCTGCCCAGAGCAGTGGTGGAGTCACTGTCCTTGGAAGTGTTCAAAAACCATGTAGATGAGTCCCTCAGTGACACGGTTTAGTGGTGGTCTCTGCAGTCCTGGGATAACGGTTGGACTTGAGGATCTTAGAGGTCTTTTCCAACCTAGCTGATTCTACGATTCTATGATTTTCAGGACAGTTCACGGCAGCATTCTTAAGGCTGATAGCAAGCATGAAAGTTTTTAATGATTATCCACAGAATCAATTAGTTGCTTTTAATTACAATAATTCCTAGGCTAACTTCACTGTGCAGAACTATTCTACAACAGCATACCCTTATTAACCCTTCCAACTAAACAGATGCTTTTTTTAATGGCACAAAATGGTCTTAGTCTTTCATGCCAGGAATGGCTGCCTTTTAGTGATAGCAGTAATTGCCGAATGTATAACAGTGAAAAGCATTTTCAGAGCTCTCAGACTGTGATAGTACTAGGTTATGCAAAGCATTAAGTGTGAGACACCTCTTAAGGGGTGTCTCAGATGCTACAGAATTAGACAGAAATCCAGGATGCAATAGCCAGTTTCATGTGAGACCATTTTTTCCCTATAGTCCTTCTGTGTTCCAAGATTATTTTTGTTGCCTGCCACATACTGTCTTGTTGATAGCCTAACATTTCATTTATAGTGATGAAAAAACCCATTATACATGGGGAAGCAAAGAGAGCATGTTCCCATCACTGCCACACTTTATAAGCTGGGATTAAAGTAATTTATTTCTTTTCAAATTAGAAGGCTTGTTCGTTTTCATGTGAACCTTGTATCACAGCAGAGCTAAGTATTTCCTATATCGTAACTCTGAGTGTAAGTTTACACAGTATGTGTAGCTGTGTCCATCCAGCTGTTCACTCTAGGCTGAAACATGGGGAGGACTGACTCCCACTCCTACTGCTTCTGAGTGAATGATATTGTTTCCCTTCTTCTGACCCTTCTGGTGCCTATTGGACCCTTTGGTAAGCCAAATGAGATCTTTTGTCCTCTATTGCCAGCAGGCATGCAAACACCCACCGGTGTAGTATGGGGTTGAGAGTATACAGCTGAGAGGTGCAGCTCAGGAGGCAGGGGAAAGGAAAGGAGACCTTTCAATCTCAGTAGTAGGAAGTCATTAGATCAGCTTAAGCCTTAAATGTAATTTTATCCTCAAACTCACTCATTTTAGCCTGTAAACCATTAATTGAAAAATATCTTCTTGCTTTTTGAAGGAATTCAAGTCCCTAGTTAGACAGTGCTGTCTTAAAGAAGTATTTTACTGTGAAAATTTTGTTGGCGCAAACTCCAGAACAAATTCAGAACAAAACACAGATGCAGTATAGTAAAGGATTTGAAAATTACATTCCTGTTCCAGGGAGGTGACTATTTGTCTTTCACTAGTGTAGTATCTTCTTCAGTTCTCCCTTCTTTCCGTCATTTAATGGAAAGCAGCTACCTCTGCCCCAGGCTTGCTGTTTTCACATTTGATATGATAGAATGAAGAAACATGAAAAAACATCTTTTTATTTTTGTTTTGTTGATTAATTATGTAAAATGCTTCCCTTTTTTTCTCTTCTTTAGGACTCATCTTCATTTCAGGTCTATTTCTGCTCCTAGATGGTACATTTCACAGGCATGGTTTAATGATAATTTTAAAAAACTTTTTATTAAGTGAAAATATAACAGGAAAAAAAGATTGGTATGATAAAGAGTGTAAATAAATGACTTGTTTTTCCTTATACATAGGTGCTACTGAAAGGATTAGTGATGGAGAACATGGTAGTAAATGTTTTCTGAAGGAAAGGTCAATGACAACAATTTCATATTCTCATAAAACTCTTGTTTCGTTAAATGAAACAGTGAAATGAAAAAAGATATAATACCTGTTATGTTCTGTCAAGCATCTGTAAGACCGATTACAATAATAACATAGGACACCTCCTCTTGTAATCTTGAAACAGCTGTCAAAATGTTTACATGTTGTGCCTGTCCTCTCAGCACTGAAAATTAAGGCAGTACAAAGCTGGAAATAACTGGTTTTTACAGCTCCTTGATTTCAAGTAATTATACATCCACACAGTGCTACTCTGCAATTACCTTTTGATTTTTACATTGCGAAGTCCAGCATGAGCCTTTTACATGAAACTAGTTGTAATATTTCCATTCTGTGCGTGGAAAACTGAAGCCTAATCTCTGTTACATTTCAGCGGTTAATGTTGCTTTTTTAAACACAGAGAAGTAATTCAATGTATTAATTGTTACATAAATTGTTCTATGGCTATATATGCATGTACGGCTATATACTAAATTACTCAGTAATTTAGTATTTATTTATTAGGTTATAGTCAGTCTTGCACAGATAAATACACTGAAATTAATGGGCTGGACAACCGTCATTGCATTGTTGCATAAAGAGCTTGTCTTTGCCGCAACATTAATTTGCACTGGACCTCAGATAGGGACATCAGTTCAGAGGGACTTTTTCCTATGACTTGTTCACCTGCTTGATGATGTGAGCTGTCATTCAAATGCTGCTGATACCCATGCTGGTAATTAAGGTACAAAACCTTATCAAGCAGTCAACCTAAATATTCTTTTGGTTGAAATACTGTTAACAAAAATTGTTGTGTTTTCCTGGGTGGCAACTTCAACTCAACTAGTTAATTATACGGGGAGTTACCTACAGAACACAGACTCTACCTGTAACAGTGAAAGAAACTCTAAAAGCTCAACATCTGGTGAAAAAAAGTGCTGGAAAGACCCTTGAACAAGAACTTAATAAGATTAATTTTGGCTGAACCAATCAATACAGAAAACATAACCTATAACTGCTTCATCTGAAAAGACAGAAAATAATAGGATGTACACTAAGGAGAGAGATGGAGAACAGAGTGACTATGGCAAGATTTGATTTTTTGCATAGATTTCAGTCTGTAACTGAACACATAATATTCTCATTTTCACATCCTGAAAAGAATACTGATACTCTTCACACAGAAATGGTACTTGATGCTACACATAAGAGTAGCTTCTTGGTTAGTATGACTGATAGAGCTCTAACTTAAGCGGAGCCTTAAATAGGACAATACTTGTAGTCAACAGACTGATATAATCTATTTATTAAAGTAAATCTAGCTGCTTTTACCATGATAGACATGAAGTCAATATGAAGCAACTCAACTGTGACAATTTTTAATACTGTGCCTAGGTTTTGGTTTATAAAGGTATAAAAGACTGAAAGGCATTTGTGTGAATATGCTGTTCTGCCTTAATGGAGGATGAGGAAGGTATAAGCTGGAAAAATGTGATGCTATGGAAAAGTTCTCAGCAGCTGGCAGAGGGAATGTGTGTGTACAATTACAGTATGATAGTCTATTTTCAGGTACCAAAATACAGTGAGACATCTGCTCTACCAGTACTGTAATCAGTCATCAAAAAGGCCATGAAATTGAGGAGTTTTATTAAAAGGGTGAGGAGGGCATAGGATTTACAGTGTCACCCAGGGGTAACCTGAAGGAAAAACAGGAAACTACGAGTCCTCAGGTGTCAGCTAAGCATATACGCTAACTAGCTTTAAGGGATACATCCTGAGCATTTTGGCTTGGGGAAGGCATTTGTCTATTGAAAATCCCTTTAAGTGCTGTTGAAGGGAAAACAAATGCACTGCTCAGCTTGTGCTGTATCTGCTGAGATAACTGTAACCGCTAATACAAGGAGTGCAATGCACAGACCTGTCAGAGAGCAAAAGAAAATTGTGGTTGCTCACCTCCATATGTGGTCATTTAAATGAGGTGATGGCTAAGAAGGGTGAGCTGGGAATGCTGGAGTTAGCCAGCCCAGTCCATGTTACATTGCATTAATCTCTCTAAATCCTGAAACAATGTGCTTGTATTTAATTTGCAAGCTCCTTAGCAGAGGATTATTCTTGGTCACATTTTCCCTTCCTACTGTTGGGTATTCATATTGATTACAAAAGCATCCCTACCACTTGGGGTGAGATACAATCACTGGTCTAAACTGCAGCAGCACGAGAGAGCTTTGCTCTTCAAAAAGTAGCATTAACAGAGTTTAATATGCCACCTCCAGTGATCCCTGTCCCTAGAATTTCTCGTTCTGAAGTTACCACACTCAGTGCCAGTTACTATGCTGTCAGCCATGCAGGACAGCAGCACCACCCTGCCAGGAGAATGCAACAACAAGATTTAATCTAACAGGGCAATAAACCAGGCCAGGAGCCTGCTCTCTGCCAGGCACAGATTAACCTGGAAATTAATATTTGAACTCTGCATCTGCTTCCTCTTAAAAACAAACAAACAAACAAGGCATCCTCAACCCACACAGAGTTCTCAGCAGTCTGCCTTGCGAAAGTTCACTGATAATAGACTCTTGCTCCTTTCCTGATAGCACCCCACAAACAACTACAAAAAAACCCCAGCTTTCCCTCACTGTTACAATTGCTCATTATGAAGTCTGTGTTAACTCTATAAAGAATGTGAAGATCTGAGTTCTCAGAGGCAAGTGTTTCTCACTCTACCTACCTACTGAGATCAGGACACTAGAGCCTGGCTATTAAATGTGGATTGCTAACTTGGCTGTAGCTTAAAAAGCAACAATAAAAAGCATCCCTGAACATTAAGTAGGTATGGGCTTATTAACTGTTACAGTTTGTATTGTTGTAGACAGAAAGATATGAAAAGATTTCTAATAAAGTTTTCAGTGATAGTTTCTCAGTGACAATAAGCCATGAGAAAATAAACTTCATCTTCTCATGAGCTAAACAGAAAATCAGTAAATCATTAACTGTAAACCCCATAAAAATCTGCTTGTCAACATTCTCATAAATAAACCCTGAAAGATGGCTGCTGATTTATTGCATGCATGTCAAAGAACAACACTTCTGGGAAGAGTCAGGTCTATTGCATATGAGCTGGGCACTTACTCAGGGCCTGGGTGCAAAGCCCCATCATGCCCCAGGCACAACAGCAGTCCAGTGATATAGGAAAATTGATGGCATGTATACTCATCACACAGGCAGAAGAGCCTTCTGTTGGCTCACCCAGCCTAAAGCAAGGGGTAGGCATCATGATTTTAATCTGCTAAAATAAACAGAAATAATACTGGAGTTAGGAACTGAAGCCTCATCTCTTCTAGCTGAGTGCTTATACTTCCATACTAGTTTAAAGCGAATTTGATGATGTAGTTCTTCCTCTATAAAGTAACCAAAAGGATTCAGCATTCACTGTTTCAGGAAGGAACTATGTTTTTTTTCCTGAGTGAATTCACTTTGCCCCCTTTAACAAAACTCTGTTGGAGCTTCTTCAAACAGGTAGCAGATGATGAGACCATAAGTTTTGAACTTAAGTATCTGAATTTCACTTTACATGACAACATTCTTTTGCGACTTGGACCTTCAAAATCTTGGGTTCTTGTTTCCAACCAATGGAGGGGCTTTCAAAATTATCTTTGGCCTCCTCTGCATATTTACATATCTAATTAACTTGGCAAGTTCAGCCTGAAGTCATGTAAATATTTTTGACACTTTCACATTTGTCACACAACTCATGATTGTTCAGTCTTTGATCCATCCTGCAGAATGAACATTAAGGATGTTGTCATTGCAACTGAAATTGGGCAATTATATATGCAAACATATTAAGGAACAGTTATAAGATCAGGACACTTGCTCAGAGGTGTCTTAGGGTGAAAAAATATATGAGAAGAAAAATGTCCTCTCTGAGGCAAACCTCAGAAAGGCCTTTTTAAATTTGACCACATTCTTTAAACCACATGCTTTATATATGGTCATGTTAGTTAAATTAAAAATGCTTATGTGAAACTAGTATTTACAATCTTACACACTTGGCCTATTCTTTCATCCCACTGAAGTTTGAGCTGGTACATCATGTACCTTGCATCATCGTACTCAGTAATTCTCCATAAATTCCTGAAGTCTGGAATTTAGTACAGTAGTACTGAATACTGGAACAGGCTCTGAAATGGTGTAGTCATCATTTAAAATTCATGAATAACATTTAAAGAATGACTAATATTGTGCTAGAGCCTTCTTGTACCACCAGATTCACAGAATTGCAGAAAAGTTAAGGTTGAAGATTTTCTGAGATTGCATAGTTCAACCTCTTCAAAGCAGTACTAACTACAAGGGCACGTGACTCAAGGTCTTGTCTAAACAAGGATGGACACTTCTTCTAATGTCTGTTAGAGATTTGCTAATCAGAATCACAATCACTGATTATTTTGAGGAGAGGATATCTCCAAAGCTTTATTTTGCTGTCCCATTTACCAGGCCTTCCTGAGAAAATTTCTTTGATGAAGCTGGGTTAAATGTGAAGAGAGTGTCTAACTAAAAGCTGAGAAACTGACTTAGCTGCCTTGCATTATTTAAATTGCTTGGATCAAATCTGGAAGCTTTTTCTTGGACCAGAATCCCACTGCAGTTCCAGTAGCTCATTTGCAGCCTTCTGTCAGATTCTTCTCTTACCCCAGCTCCTGATCTGAACTGGCTGTTGAGGATCAGTCATTCTGACTCCTGTTATTAGTTAGCAAGAGGATTTTTACAACAGTTCTTCTGTCCTTCCTAAATATGTGGTACCAAAGACACAGTTGAACTCGTTTATTTTTAAAAGTGAGGTTGACTGGAACACTCATGAAGCCTGGGAAGAATAATGAATGAAGGGCTATAATGGGATTGGCCTGGTTTTAAAGAAGAGTTGTCCACTGGTGACTTTACTAAGAGTTTGGTCACAGAGTTTCCCTGTTTGTGTCCCCATTTCTTCAAGTTTCACAATGTATACTTCAGAGCAATGCAACTAGCAGCTTCTTAGTTCCTCCACTACTTTTTCTTGCTCCCCCAAAAGCCTCAGAGATCAACCGTACCTGACATGCCAGCTCCTGAATAAACCTCAGCCTCTGACAAATGCTATGGTAATGGAAAAGGGACACTTGAGAGTATTCACTTTCACTGAGGTAATGAGAGAAAGAGCCCTTCTTTTAGCTTTAATCATCTCAGGGCCTCTTAGGGGAACAGTTGCAGCACTGCTGTGCAGCTTTTTTCCTTTCCTCTACTCATCTATAGATGGATTTGGCTCAAAGAACCAGCATGTGAATGAAACTGGGATCCAGAGGAAAAAGGTCTAACCAACAAGCAAAACTTTTGGCATGGAGAGTATGTCTTGATAGGAGAACATCAAGGAAATACCATAATCTGTGGTCTGGAGAATGGCACAGAGCAGCACCAAGTAACACAAAGGTTTAAATGTGGATATGAAACAGTATAAAAATGTCCATATGACATATAAATCCAGCGTAGAGTTTTCAGCAGAAATCCTACATAACTTTCAGTGTTTAGAAAAGTGCAGCCCCAGGGCTTCCTTTATTTACAGAGGGGAATAAGTGTAATGAAAAATTTCACCGATCATGATAGCAGTATCTGGCAAGACTAAAATCTCAAAAGAGTCTGGCAAGATCCAGCCAAAAAAAATACTGTAGGCTACTTCTTAAATATTATGTGCTTTAAACGACAGAAACATAAAACTGTCTATGCAATTCAACCACAACATAGCCTAGCACCAAGAAGATCCAGTTTCAGAAAACAGATGCCGTCACCAGTGCAGAACAGGGGAAAGCTGTTTTACACAATGCACTGTAACTTGTGAAAACTTGTGAAAACTTTTAGGAGCTGTAATAAGGTCACTTACTGCTTCTTTCTGTAAAATAATAAAAAAATGAAAAATTGTCATCCAGGGTTTTTGGAATTCTGACCTAAAACCTCCAGGGACTAGCTTTAAACCATGCAATAACAACTTCATCTGCTGGTTGCTGACCTAGGCTCATAGTGGCCCAAGGTGATTAGTAACACTCCTTTACCCACCCTCTGGGACCTTAACTAGCTCTCCTGCATTGTGAGCATGGGCTACGAAGAGGGCCTCATATCCTCCCTCCTCCACCTCACTGTGTGGTTGTGCAAGGAGGATACAGTCCATCCCATGTAAAACAGCTACAGTTGCTGTGTTGTGTCATTTGCAGGCAGAACTTGTCACTACAAAGAGTAAGAGGGAAATTTCCCAGAGAGATGGGGTAAGGAGGAGAGGTGATCTACCTCAGAAGTGATCCTATCAAAAATAACGTGGCTGAGAGTTTTCAAGGCTCCAGAGGAAATTAAGCAATAAATCCAGCTGATTGCAATTAAGCAATAAACCCTCTGACTAGAGGAGGCAAGTATAAGTGGAAATATATATCCATTCTTCTTGGGAGTCTAGGCCAGGCTGCAAAAAACCCAAAGAAAAAAATCATTAAAATAGTGTCATGTGTAGATTTGTCAACAGCATTTTGTATATTCTACATATTTGAAAGAAATCATTTTGTTACAAGAGGAAACCTTCTAACAAAGTACGGGACTAAAACCCTATCCCAAGCTTTTGGAAGTCAAAATTGGATCAAATTTGGTGGTTTGGAACTATTTCAAATTCAGTAACTTGGACCAGGAAAAAGGCCAGGAGAAATAAAGAAGAACAAGAGGTATGTGGTGCAGCCAGTGCATATCACCTTTGGCCCATGACTGCCTAGCTAATGGAAGAAAGGATGGGTTCCTATTCTGTAAACACCCTTTTTCCTCCAAAATGCTTTCTGTCTGCTACCCAGCACTGCTAGAACTTCTCAAGCTCCCTAAATTCAGTGAATGATCACAATGTCATGTTCTAGTCAGGGACTAGAGGAAATAAAAGTATTCCTTAGTCAAAAATCACATATCACATTTTGACCTATTTTTAGAAAGTTCAAATCCTGCTGAGAGGGATTTAGAGTAAATGAAAGAAGACTGTTATTGCCATTTCTTTTTTCATTTTTTTTATTACAGCAGCTAGGGTGTGCATAAATAGATACCAAGAAACCAGGATACAATCACACATCTGTGCTAAACAAAGAGGCCATTCAGCAGTAACATGAAGTTGCTGCTGGCCTGACTTGGCCTTTATTAAAATACAGTTGCCAGTAGTCCCCTATCCTTCAATGGAGCTGATGCTGTCATCAAAGGAAGCCCCACTTAAAAGTCTGAGCCTTCCCAAGTGAAGCTTATCAGTGGCATAATGTGATCAGCACAGGTTTACATAATTCACCTTTACATGCAAGAAAGCCTACTGCAACATGGTACTGATGTTGACTCCTTGCTGCTTCTCTCTCTTCTCAGTATCAGGGCCATATCCCAAATCTGTGGCTCATTTTCCCTTCCACCCTCTTTACCAAAGCCCTGCTGCACTCTGCTACAGAAGCCTTGTTGCTGCTAGAGGCTGACATTTTCCCCCACCAGCAAAACAGCATCCTTCATGGTTGCCCTGAGTGTTAAGGCTGCAGCTCTGTGCACATAAGCCTGCATGGTACAAGGCAGGGTGTTGGACAATTGCTTTGGCTAAGTTGATGGGACAGCGTGATTGATGTTTGCAATTCCCTGCTCTTTCTAGCAGGTAAAGCAAATGCTCTGCAAAAATATCTTCTGAGCTATCTCTGCATGAGTTAGCATAGGGACAACATAACTGTGCTTACTCAGTACTCTGTCCAGGCTGACTTTGTTGAGTGCTGCATGAGCAAACACATGTGAATGCTTACACAAGCTACAGTTTGGCACAATCAGGACAGGTCAATAGGCTGAAGAATACATTGCTGTAGGCACTCTAACTATCCTACATAGACTTTTACTTTGCACTAGATATAGTCTGGTGTACTGAACTAAATATCCCTAATGTGAATATGGACACAGCAAAATCCTGACTCAACCTGCTATATTTCATACACTGAACGGAAGTCCTTACCTTCTCTCTCTGGAGCCCCTGTCTCTTTATTGACTTTGAGGGAATAGAATGAAATCGAGCTCCATACTTCATCATCTGAGCTTTAAATTCAGTTTTGTGAATCTTGCCCTACTCCACAGACCTACTGTCGCCCAAAATAGATTCTGCCAGCAGTATGGACATATCACATGAACATGCTGTTTGTTTTGAGTCTTGACCTTCTCCTTATTTTGTAACTAACATTCTTCATGTAAAAATAACAAACCAGACTAAAAATTAGCTCCCTCCTACACTGGACACTGTTATATCTGAAGGGACTGTTAGTAATAAAGGAAATTTTCCAAGGAGCATATATACAAGTTTTCAGATTTCCCTTTTTGTTGCTTATTAAGACTTCCAACAGTCTTCTTTTTATTTTTTTTTAAATATCCATTTTCCTTCCACTGTCTGGCATCTCTCAGCCATTTTTAATTTAGAGCATGTGTGTCTCAAATATGATTTATAGCAATGCATCTTGTCCTAACCTGTGTTTGGGATTTTAGTTTGGTTTGGTTTTTAGCTTTGTATTCCAGTCAGTGGAATTTTCTTTCATATTTTGCAATATTTAAATGGCTGTGGGAAAGCAGAGCGGCTAATGAGACACGTCTGACACTTCTTCCTGTCAAAGGGTAAGCCCAGCTGTGAAGATTGAGCAGCTTGGGCTGTACAGAACTGATTAACCTCTTACTTTAGAAGCTGTGTGCCACAATTATTAAACCTGGTGTGAGCAGAGAGGCTAAGAGGTGACTTTGAGACCCCTCTACAACAGCAGGGCCAACAGAGGAGAAAGCACTGACTCCAGTCACTGGGGAAGAAAAGAATGTAGCACAGCCTTCTTTTCGCACATCAGATTTCTTGTACCTCTCCTTTTCTTTGGCAAAGGCAACTTCCTCCACCTTCTCCATCTCTATGCCTTGATCTCACAGATGCATGTTACTCTTCTCTGCCTCAGAATTTCTCTCACGACAGGACACCTGAGCTGTTTGAAAAGCATCAGTATTCCAAACTGTATAAATAATCCAAGGATTAGCTGTAGAGTATTTGATCTCTGACTAAGACATTTGTTGCTATTGTCTAGTTTTCATTTTGTACTGCTAGTATAAATGCTTTCTCTTGGATGTGAAGTCTTGCTGCCTTGTTCTTTGCCAAGAATCACATAGACTGAGGCCCTGGTGATACAAGTTTTGTCTGCAAGTTCTGATTTTCTTCTTTTCCATTAATTTTCATTTCCATCTCTTTTGATCAACCTGGATATTTTTTCTTTAAAAAGCTCATGGATTCGTAGAGTCTGAGTTAGCTGGGCTGCGCTGACTGATTTTGGGTAAGTATTAGCCTGCTGTGGAAGTCCACAGCTGGCTGGGAGAAAGCAGTTCTTATTAAATAATAATAATAATAAATCTCCTGGTTGAGTTTATTTTCTTAACCTTAGAACCACAAAGCTCACACAGCTCTTTAGATTAGAAAGTTGAACTTGTCTAGGAAGGTTTTGGTCCACCAGTGTTCAGGCCAGGGTCTTTCCCTTGGATAGTGACTTTCTGAATATTCCCACAAATGTTTGTTCGTGCAGGCATCTGCTCTTTATTTTGCATGGTATATGCAAAATGTATGTGAAGACGTGGTTTGCTATTTTCCACATTTTCCCACAAGATGGCACACTATTCTTATGAGAGCTATACAGTGCACACTAAAACACAGTGTAATGCTGTCTGCATATGACAGTAGTAGAGCATTTACTCCATAGAAGTCCACTGCTTTATTTTGCTCATAATTAGTTGATTTACCCTAGCTAGATGTCTCAGAGAATATTGCTTTCCATCTTTACTTCCTGTTCTCCTCCCACTGCTTCCTCTCTCAGGCCTTGGAGGACCCGTGTGCATGCCATCATAAGTTAGGCTTCCCGCAGGATTGAACTTTATTATGTGATGACTGAGGAACCCATTTTGGGAACTGTGCCCTTTACCCTGGGGACTACTTCATCTTGCAGGTAAAGGACAAACCATTTCTGGTGTGTGTGCAATGAGGCAAATACTTTGAACTCTGTGATGAACACAGGAGGAAGAGCAGAGAAAAGGGTGTCTTTCATCGAAATATGTTTAGAAAATCTGGAATTAGTTTCTGAGGGATTTTTTGGTTTGGTTTGGGTTTGGGCTTTTTTTTTTTTTAGTGCAAAACATGCCACAAGTATTTCCCATCTGTGGCAATGTACTTGACATACTCCAGGCTTACTGACAGACTAGTTCCAATCTACACAGCAAGGTGCTGGCATCCAGTATTTTTTCCAATGATCAATGCACAATTTGGTCGACAGAAGCAGAATTTCTTTTTTCATTTGTTTGGCTTTTTTTTTGTTTATTTGTTTTTTGGGGGTTGGGTTTTGTTTTTTTTTTAGTATGCTCTACTTCAAAGCAAAAATAGATTTGAAATTACTTTTAGTTTCTGTTACCGAACATCCATTGGAGTTGCTTCTTTCTGGCTTAATACTCTGAACCACCCCATAAATAGAACTTTGATGTATCATCATAGATATACTTTTGGACTGGGTGCTAGACAACTTAGATGTCCTAGAGGTTGTGGCCTACGAAGGAACTTCACAGAATGAAATCCCTGGGTCAGCTTAATTTTAAGAAATTTTTTAAAAGCATTGTGCTGGTGACATCAAAATTCCCACAGGAACTTTCAGAAACTGTTTTTCCCTGTGGAATGGGAGAAAAACATGAATGTTTCATAGGATAGTGTCTGACACTTTCCTGGACAAGTTACTAACTGACATCATACACACTGAATAGCCCTGTTACTGCGAATTCAGAACCCTGCAATAGCAGCAGTACTCAAGAGAGAGGATCTGTTACATCACCCAACCTCTCTATTTGCATAGTTTATTCCATTTTTCCCTGCCTTTAGTCTCAAGAAAGACTTAATTTTCCCTGACAAAAAAGAGTCAATTACATTCAGTGAGAAAGGCTTTAAGGCCCAAGATAGTTCTATCTTAAGGTTTAAAGTCTTTAAGATCTTTAGGTGGAGGTTTGGTTTGGTTGCTTTCTTTGGTTTTTTTATGTGTTACCGGTAGCCAACCAACATTCTTCAAACGTTTTTTTCTGCATAGCTCTGCCTCTATATTGTGTAATAAAACATAATGCAAGGCATGCTTCTACTCTACACACTCATATGCTGGGCATATATCTCTGGTTTTAATATGCAGCAAATGGCACTATAGTTTCATTCTGTTGTACAGAGAAAATAAAGACAGACCTCACTGAGATCAATTTAATAGAAATAATAATAAAATAAGCTGTTAGCCTACCTTATTAACCTAGCAGAAATATTTTCTATCATATCCTTGCAGCATCATAAGCATACTAATGAATCTATGCAATTGCTACATAGGATTATCGTAACCAAATCAGATGAGAGAGAGAAAGAGGGATTTAATGTTTCAGCACCCTACCCTATGCAGAAGTATGTTGAATCAATACATTCAATGTACTTACTGAAGTAGGAGGAGGAGAACAAGCTACCCAACTGCTCTCCTGGTGTCTTGCAATCTGTTTTGTTCCCTCAGAACTGATAACAGATACTGAAAACCAGTCTCACCATCAGTGCTATTTGTATCATTGTTTTCTTTTTTCTTGCACACTATGAACATGTCTTTTCTTCCTTAAAATTTGCTGTGGATGCCTTTTGGAAATGAACACATGCCAATCTGCTCCAACAGGTTTCACTGTTACAGGCACTGCTTTTCTCTGAGTGAGAATGTCCCATTCCTTTGCCTTTGTCATGCTAGTGCATCCTGTCTCCTAGACAGAATGACTATAGGGCATAATTATCTATTCAGAAATATGTTCTACTTGAACATTTCAAGTCCTATTATGTCAGAATCCACACAACTTATTTCTCATGCTCCATTACAGACCAAGGTCCTTTATTCCACCCTATACTTCCCCTAGGTCACTGCAGCTTCATCTCAAAGCAAGTGGCAAGCCAAGGGCCTGCAGCACCATTGGCAGAGGTATGTTCATTTTGAATTGACTTCAAATAAAATTTCAGCTGAGTCCAGAATACCAAACATTCTAATTTGGGAACATCAACAATATTAATTTCAGTCAAAAAATGTTAAAACAAAATATGTCAACTATCCAAAATATTATTTAAAAAAAAAAAGATAATATATCTGCAATTCTTCTACAATGGAAATTATGATTCAGTCTATCTATAGGCATAGTGTATGAATGTGATAGGAAAAGTTCTTCTGAGCCAAATCAAGGGATGTTAAAGAGCCCTGATGTTCAAGCCCTCCCCTACTGAGGGTCAAATATGGAAAACAGTATCAAAGCCACCAACTAATTATGCATAATGCCACATGATAAAATTATATCAGCAGTCCAGATTTTAATAGTCTCTGGCACTTATACAGGCATGAGCCATCACCATACAACCCCCTGAATATTTTTTGGATTCCTACCTCATCCTCACAAGTCTGCCAACCAAGCAAACGCCAGTGGGATGGGGAAATGCTGGCTTTTATTGATTGCTCCATAGAACAGTCTAATTCTTGGTCTTGCTAAATTGTCATCTTCTGACTCATTGCTTGCATTTTCTTGGGGTTTTATATGTTTTCCTATTAGTGTTTTTGTCTTAAATCTTTGAGTAACTATAACTGACAAAGTTATTCCATGTCTGCCTTTGTTCCAGCCTTTCTTCTGTTGCAAGGCTTTGACTTATGCATTCACTCATAATGACCAATGAAGACTTTTACTTCAGGAGAGCTGGGTCAATTTCACAAAGGAGCTTCACCAGACTGGGCCCTGTCTTTTCCACTTCATTGACATGGACAACACCAACCCTTAAGCAACACTGCACTGGCTTATGCCCAAACTGCTGAAGACTAGCAGCTCAGAGCCTCTAGAGCGCACTGGCTATTTGCATGCTTCCCAGACCTTGGTCTACACTGCCCCTCTGTTCGGTGTCCCTGTTCACCTTGTATGAAAGTAAGCTTTCAGTCCTGTGTCCAAAGTGATGAAAGCATTCCTTAGTGAGAAGCTGCTAGAAGCTTCCACTATATCCAATACAGTCACTGCCACCCAGCTCTAAGACAAACCTACTGCTGACCAAGGTCAAGGCCATGCCCACCAGCAATGGTGACAGCACCTCTGGGACGACATATTTAAGAAGGGTGGGAGAACTGTGCAACTGCAGCTGAAAAGAAAAACGAGAATGCATGAGAAACAGCCCTGCAGACACCAGTATCAGTGAAGAAAGAGTAGGAGGAAGTACTCTAGGTCCTAGAGCAGAGATTCCTCTGCAGCCTGCCATGAAAAATGCAGTGAAGCAGTCTATGCTTCTACAGCCCACGAAGGTTAATAGTGGAGCAGATATCCACCTGCAGCCTGTGGAGGTTAATGGTGGAGCAGATATCCACCTGCAGCTCATGGAGGTTAATGGTAGAGCAGATATCCACCTGCAGCCTGTGGAGGTTAATGGTGGAGCAGATAACTACCTGCAGCACATGGAGGATTCTATGTTGGAGTGGGTGGATGCCTGAAGAGGGCTCTGACTTTGTGGAATGCTCAAACTGGAGCAGGCTCTCAGCAAGACCTGTGGGACCATGGAGAGAGGAGCCCGCACTGGAGCAGGTTTGTCTGTCCCTGTGATTCAGCAGGGACCCACACTGGAGCACTCTGTTCCTGAAGGGTTTTACCATGTGAAAGGGACCAACAGTGGAGTAGGTCATGAAGAACTGCAGCCTATGGGAAGCGCCCATGCTGCAGAAGTTCATGAAGAACTGTCCCTTGTGGGAGGGACCCCATGTTGAAGCAGGGGAAGAGGAACTGACTGCACTGTTCTGCTAGGGGGAGGAGGTAGGGAAATCTGGGGTGAAGTTAAGCCAGGGAAGACTGAAGGGGTGGGGCAGGAATGTGTTTTTAAGATTTAGTAGTATTTCTCATTGCCCTACTCTGATTGGTATTAAAATAATTTCCTCAAGCAGGGTTTGTCTTATACCTGATGGTCCTTGGTGAATGACCCCTCCCTGTTCTTAACTCAGGAGCTTACTGTTATATTTTCTGTCCTGTGTCCAGTTGACAAGGGAGATTGATAGAAGGGGTTTCATTGACATTTGGTGTCCAGCCAGGGTCAACCCACTACAGGTAGTTAACTTCCTGCTACTACATAATCTACCCAGCAAGCTCTGGAGGAGAATGGTGGCTGTAGAGAGAATAAAATGCCATTTTTAACTTTCCTTCAAAGCATTTGAATTTAAGAGAGATTTGGAGGACTTTTATTTTAAATTACCCTAAATTATCTTTCCTTTCTACTCTTCTTCATTCTAATCACTTGGGATTTAAAAGTATTCAAGTCACAGAAAGATAAAAGAATGAATATGATTGCAATATCTTGTCCTTGAGAAACAGGAGACATGAAGTGAGCTTCCTCCTGAGCAAGGTTGTTATGTTTAGGGTGTGGAAGGATAAGGAGATATTTCTTTCATGGGGTACCTGACAGGCACACTGAAAGCCCTTCTGTTCCCATAAGCCCTGACTAGTTCTGCATGCATTGCTAGTCCTTGTCTTTTCCCAATTCTGCTGCACTGCAGTCACCTTCCTGATTTTTTTTTTTTTTGCTGTACTTATTAAGCCCAAGGAAAGACAGACTTGTCTAGGACATAGATGATACTACAGGAGGACCAGCAGCAAGACTGGCCTTTGCAGTAGGCAGCACTTGGTGCTGTGAAGAAATGCCTTTTTTCATAGCACACTCTTCCTGGTTATGAGCCTGCCTTTTCAGTGAATCCTTGGCCATCCAAGGTGACTGTGAGATTGTCAGCCACTTCATTTCTCCTGAGAAGCTGTATCAGTTTGCTGGACTGCTTCCCACCAGGGCCAGGGAAGCAGAACTGGGGCAGGGGCTCTCCTGGTGAATTGCTGATGCCAACTCATGTGGGATCAAAAACTGTAGTCTAAAGAAGCCAGTAAGTTCAAGAGGAGGACAGGGATGAAAGGAGCAGCTCTTAACTTCTGCCCTAAGGGATGCCAAACATAGAGTTTTAGGGTTTGATCCAACATGCTGGGTGGGTAGCAGGGGTTTCAGTTCTTGCAGCCATTAGTTCTATCTATGACACTGTACCTAGCAATTTCCATGCAGTTGGGGGAAGCCAACTTCCAGATCACTTTGCTGCTTTTAGTAACATAATACGAGAAGGAAATCTCTTGGTGATAGGGTTTCTAGAAACAAAATGCTTAAACACATAGCAAGCAATTGGCTCCTTGACCTCAGGCCAAACTGCAGGGTGGGAGAGTTAGGTTTGTGCTGAAATCTAGTTTTGATCACTGAGAAGCACTTGACGAAGCAAGCAAGCTCTGTCAAGCTGGGGAAACAAGGCAGTCTCAAGTGAGGCTCTTGGAGCAAGTATGATGCATTGGTAGTGTCAGCTTGTTAGCGCATCCAGAGTACTAAATTAAATACTAATACTTTTGAGGTATAAAGGAGCATGAAATGTGATTTTAGATAGCAATGAAATTATTTCATTTTACAACAGGGAAGACCTCACTGGATAATCTCATTTTGAGTTTTCAAGTGCAAACACTATTCATTCAAGCAAATTATTTGTAGGCACATTGGGCAAAGATGAATGGATATAGTGGATGAGTGGCCACTTAGCAGCACAAGAACTTCTGTCCCAGAGGAAGAGCTCCAGACCCACACTGTCATGGTAGCACCTCAGAGGCAAATCAGAAGTCATTGGAGCCCTGAAATGTTCCACTTTTAGAGTACTATATCAAATCAATGATGGTTGTTAAGTATTATTAATGTAATGTTCATCTGGAAGGAAGGTGTGTTGATATGTACCTTCAAAAAATTTTTTGCAAAATCCACATTTCTAAGTTGCATAAAGTTGACATTATATGGAGTTTATTATTTGGATATGGAGTGAAACATACCACACCCAAATGCCATCCTGATCTTCCCAGTGTGACTCCAACTTTGAGTGGAAAGAAGACTAAAATTGTGTCAAATAATAACTGTGATATTGTTGTGAACATTAATGGCTAAACATTTTATTGGGTGGATGAAACAGCATTTTCAGACTTGCAGAGAGAATAGATTGCCTAAAGGTGGTAATTTAGTAAGATACATTTGGATCTCAGCTAAAGGGCACTGGAATAATGTAAATGCTAATACTTGTCTCTGTGGATTTTACCTTTAAAGAGTACACATTTCCGATTTCTCTTTCCCTCTATAAGCTGAGGAATGTGCATTGCCATACAGTTTCTTACTGTTCCCATAGGATGCTCAGTCTGAGAGCGGCTCTAACTAGGATTATAGTGAAGTTAAATTAAGTTTTACATTCAAGAATATATTCCATGGAGGGGAAGTTAGGTTTATGTTTTTTGTTTGATTGTTTTTTTGTGCGCTTTTTTTTTTTTTTGGTAGGGTTTTTGTTTCTTTTGGTGTTTTTGGTTTTGGTTTGTTTTTTTTTTGGGGGGGGGGGGGTTGAATTTTCTGCTTTGGTTTGGCTTGGTATTGTTTTTCACATTATCTTTCTAGAACAAAGCCATATGAAAAGGGGCAAACAAACAAACAAACAAACAAAAAATGCCACAGCAGGAAATAGTTTGCATTGTAACATCCCTAATGTGGTACTCAACACTACAGCCCAAATGCTAATTCAGTATTCTACTGTCCTGGTGGGGAAAATTTAGGAATACAGAAACCATGGTGAAAACCTCATGTAAGGAAGAATATCTCAAGTACTGAAGAAGGTAAAGTTGCTTTGGGCTTTGAAATTGTTGCTTTTTATGCTTTTCTTCAATATTGGAAATATCCAGGATAATGCAGCAGTTTATCTCTCTAGTCTTGTGAGGTGGGATATCAAAATGTATTAATGTCTTGCCTGCATACTTCTCATTCCTGAAACTCAGGTCAGTTCTGTGTCTGTCAATGAGCACCTTTGTTTCATGACTAACAACGGGCTGTATTTTTCCTGTTCTTTTTCCTTAATGAGAGTTTCTACCATTTGGTTTTCTCTGCCAATATGGTCAAAGATTAATAACGGTTGTGTAAATCAGGGAAAATTAGCAGAGTATCGAGCTTTTTTCTTTGCCTTGGTGAGGGTTTTTCTTCTGATAATTGTTTTAAATTTGATAATTGTGCATTTTATCATTCACTTATAAATAAGAGACTGAAGTGGTTTTTTACATGAGTGCGTAGCCCCAGGCACTGTCACTTAAAATCAATATGCTAGAAGAAGGAGAAGGAACGTAGAAAAAGAAATAATGAAATAACCCGGAGAAAAACATGGATTGCAAGGCATAGTGAAGGCCTTACATTATGAAGTCACATTTATTTTGGGCAGCTATGAATAGCCTTCTGCTGAGTAATGAGATAGGAGGGAAAACAGAATTTCTCCTGGTTCTGTGGTGCTGACAAGCAGTGGTTACAGTTCCTGGAGATGTACGATCTGGAAATTAAATTCAGAATTTTCAAAGATATACTTAAAAATGAACAGTTAATCCCAGGGCAAATTCCTGACTCCTCCTTGTTTATTATATATTTGTTCAGCTCCTACCTTTCCTTGTGCAAAAATGAGAGATCTGATTCTTTATTGTAGTTGCAGTAGATCCTTGATTTTATCAGCAACCACATGGATTACATGAGGACAGTTACAATCTCAAGGTATCGAGTATTTTGGCCTTAAACTGGCAAGATCATTAAGTGTAGTCATTGCTTCCAGGATGGACACAGTTACCCTGAAACAAGCCTGCTGCTCCTGTGCATGAAACATTTGCTGTGTTGGAGCTGACAGCATTCAGAAAAGAGTGCTGGGCAAACAAATGCAAAGGGAAGAGAGCAGGAAGCAAACACAGTGACAGAGCAGTGCATAAAACAGTAGTCACTGTGGTTTCAGCTATCAGGGAGACTATCTATCACCAACTGTTGACTTGATCACTCTCTAACATATACAACTTGCCTTCTTAATAGATGTACACACAGCTGAGCTACAGATCAGTGCAGTTACCTAAAGGTAGCAGAATTGAAAACAATCAGCAGACACAGCCCAGCATACCCAAGTTGTTATGGTGATTTCATAAAATGGGCTTATATTAGAAGGGAAGGATACACAATCATATCTCTTCCATTCTTACTTTTGGGAGAGCAAAAGAATACTGCCTTATTACAATTGTCATTTCCAAGCCTGGTTAAGGAAACTCCTTCTTCTACAAAGGGTAAAAACTGTGAGTGTATTTTCACAGCAAAGTGATAGCTTACTGTTACATACAATGCCTGGTCCCTGAAAAGAGTAGCCAGTATATACTACGTAAGTTAATGCATATTTCAGTCATACATCTGTCCAGTCATCCTGCTCTGAGGTTAACAAAACCAGAGCCTGCTGGAATAAGCAGTTACAGAGAAATCCATAGACAGGCATGTGCATGCAGCAATACCACCTGCTGTAGCCTGTACTGTGCTGCTCTGAGTTGTTTTGCTGGGAGGCAGCTTGAGTGGATTCCAGCGGAATTTATCTTGTGATATAGTGTGAGGCCTTTGCATGTCAAACTGTTTTAAGAAGGAGTTCAAAACTCTATAATATTTTCATCTTTTCACCTTATCACTTCAAGTTTGTAGCAGGACCCAGTGTCCAGCAAGATGCATGTCAGAAGAGTGGGATAGCAAAAAAGCAGGAGAAACCTATCTCATGGGCATTGGTGGAGGGCAATCTGGAGGGAGACAGCTTCTTGATGGAGTTTACCTTTAAAGAGATTGGAAGTGTTTGATTAGGGGGCTGGATGACTGGATCAATATGGTAAAGTCAGCAAGCAGGCATGTGAAATATAAAAGAAGAGCAGCTCGAGATGCATCCTGGCCTTTGAAGAGCAGGAAGGTGTGGAGCTCCAGAAGACTTCCAACTTCCCTGTGCCTTTACTCTTGTCTCCACACTGAAAGTTCCCAACTTCCCAGAAATGAAATGCTTATGTGGGACCAATGGGAAGAGAAACAGCCGAGGGAGCCAGATGTAACGATGCTGGACCTCCAGGGGAAGGAATCCGGGACAGAAACCAGGATGAGAGAACATTTGCACTCATGGAGGTGCAGGTTTCTAGGCCTGTGCGCACAGATTGGAGGAAGCAGCAGAGAAAGATGGGGTATGGCGGTCCAGAGTTAAGCAGAAGAAGACAGGAGAGAGTCCTAGTGACTCTGAGAACTATAGTCATCTTTGTTAAGACACAGTAGTTCCACTCATTGTCCTGAGCCAATTGCAAGCCAGCACTATGCGACCTAGGGCTGCCGGTCAGTCACCAGTTGTGACAGCAGCAGCAGCACTTGACTTTAAAGCCATGTATGGGTACTAGCACCTATTTTTTAAGAAGACCTTGGGTATAGCAGGGATTTTTGTTTATCTTGCTCTCAGGAGGCTGCAACCTGTCCCTGTTGCTTTTGTCCATTTAAGGGCCAGAGACTGAGAAAGAAGGCACATTTCCCAGCTGTCATCTTCTCTGAATAAGTGGGTATATATAAGCTTTGCTTTGTAGTAGTGTTACATTAACATTTGAGAATGCCAAGTGTAAACAATCTGACCTTCTAAGGAAAGCAGTATTTTTTTATTGTGGTTACTGATGTCTCTCAGTCATTGTTAAAGAGCACAGCAGTGGTTTTGACTAAAGGTAAGTATTGCTGCTGGGGACTAAGAGATTATCAGATCTTGTGAGCAGCTTAAAAGCTTTTACTCAAAGTCCATAGAATAAAACCAAAAAGAAAAAATCCATGCAATAGGCATCCACTCCAGGTGTTAGGCATGCAGAGGGTAAAGGTAAGACTACAACAGAGTATCCAGTAGTGAACTGGTTGCTGTTATGTTGATAAACTGGGATTTTTCCATAAGAAAACATCATTACTCTACAGGGCATTACTCTGTTATATGGTGACCTTTGAAACCATGTGAGTACACCTATACTCATGTCTCTCTGTTTTCTAAATGGAACAAAACCAGGGAAGTGCTAACAAAACAGTGGGAGAGGAGCATTAATTACTTTGAATGTAGTTGCTTCAAGCTAGGCACAGTGGAGATTTGTTCCTTCTAATGTGGTAGATGCTGGCCTGTTCTTTTTTTCCCTAGCAGAAACAAGTGTTGTTCATTGTCAGTGCTGTTCATTGTTACTGGTACAAAAGCTCATCTGGGAGCCCTGGCAGCTTTTGCAACGTTATTACAATTTTTCATGTAACTGGTATTTGGTTACATAAGGTCGAACTATCAGAGCTCGCAGGAACAGTGAAGTTTGTAAAGCACTGAGTTCTCTGGCATATGGGCTGTTTTGACCTCTTTTATATATAGTGTAAATGAGTTTTTCTGGGATTAGGCAGAATGGTCTAAAACATTACCAGGCTGGAGATTGAGACTGTGTGAAGGATCCCAGAAAGACTCCCATTTCAGAGTAATAGAGGGTAGATTACTAGAAAGGGCAAGTTGTAACATAGGTGACTTTGCAGTAAATTGGATTAGAGACATTTGCAGGCCTAATTTGGAGAAGGGAACTTCATATTGAGAGGCTAAGGAGCACAGATGGGATCACTTCTTACACTACTACAGCTACTCCTGAAATTACTGTGTTACCACACCCCACCACATAACCTACTCAGACAAAAAAGTAACTGCAAATTACACAGTAGCTCTATCACTGGCTTCTTTGTGTGCCTCACATAATGTGATACTGTTGGGAACACACCTGCATGGGCCTTTGTGTACCATTGACTTTGGCTTGACCCAGGGGCTTCTGCTCTTGGAAGGGAGTTTAAAAGAAGATTACGAAATTAAAGTATCAGCAAATCCTTAGAAATACTGGCAGGTGACTGTCAGCTTAAGACATA
Organism: Loriculus beryllinus; assembly: GCA_039877255.1. Lineage (NCBI taxonomy): Eukaryota > Metazoa > Chordata > Aves > Psittaciformes > Psittacidae > Loriculus > Loriculus beryllinus. The sequence continues at coordinate 22,936 of JBCJKH010032595.1, forward strand.
AAATGTGTCTTGTCAGGCTTTTTGAAGCACTCAAATATGAACATTTTCATTTTAAAAAAAGTAAAGGAAGAACTTTTCATTTGGAACTGAATGTGTGAGCTGGTACCCAAAAGCCGAGAAATAAAGCACACTACTATTGCTGTAGTTTTCCTCAGACCCAGGAAATTCAAAATGTTAGCTGTGTTTAAAATGTTGAACAAATTTTCACATAGAAATATAAAGTAAGACATTTAAACAACTTTTTCACCAAGCAACTGTATAGAAGTATTATTCAAAGCGTTATTGAAGAAATATATCATTGCCCAAGAAAGAGTTTCTTGGAAAATATTTTTACCTGCTCTGGAAGCCCAGATATTGAACCTCTTATCATAATCAGTGCTGTTTATTGTGACTTTAAGGTGATGAATAATCATGTTAAATTCTGTGTGATCCAGTTCTTGTGCTTGTTTCTCATATCAGTGTGACATAATTACACCTGCAGAGTGATGGAAACGTGGCTTTGTGCAGTTACTGTCTCTGAAGTAATCCCTATTTACCCTGCGGTATAAAATTCAAATAACAGTTTTTCTGATGTACACAACCTCACCCAAAATAAGAGACTCTGCAATCACAAGAGAGTAAACAAATCTGGTCATGGTGATTAAGCAGAGAAACCAAGCTTCCAACTTCAGTTTTGTGGCTCCTCTTCATTTCCCAAAGCCATTCTAAATACAGAAAAAGTTGTCCACTTACCAACATGCTGAGAAAAGAAGCCCTCAAACCTTTAAGTCAAAGAAGCTATAAATTCAAGCAGCCTTGTGACTTCTCGTCCAGCCTACCCTAGCCCAACACATTAATTGTTGGATTTTCTAATAGTGAAGAATTTTGACCATGCTGGGACAACAGCATAGAAAGACACAAGTTGTAAAACCAAAGTAGTGTGTAACAATGGGATGCAACTTCATTTTTTGCAATAATGTTGAGTGATGAAATTATAGTGGGAACAAAGAGTTTCTTGCAAGTGTTTATTTTTGACAAGTCAAGTGTTTTCATGAAAACAAATTGTCACGCAGCATGTTCAGCCCACATAGTTGTCTATTCCCTGAGGATATGAGGGCTGGCCTTGATCTCCAAATGAGGTCAGGGGAAAATTTCCACCTCTGTGCACTATGTTGCTGCTTGAAAAAGAGGAGAGCAGAAAAAGAGGCAGACAGAATATGAGGTACAGCAGAGAGTTCGCAACAACTGAGGCCTGTGTGGCTCTCACCTTGGTGAGCAGAGGTCACATGTGGAGGTCTGAAGACTCCCTTGTGTGCAGCCTGTGTTTTCTGGTTAGTGCTGCTGAGCCAATTCATCAGATAACCCTCAATCACCCTGTAAGCTGGGGAACTCACAGGAGGAAATCAATGACAGCCAGAACAGACTCAGAGCTTTCAGTGGTAATGTGAGATTGCTAAGGACATATCTCTGGATGACGTATCTAGGGTTATTTTAGCAAATGAGTGTTTATAATGCGATGGAGATGTCCACAGAAGTACACAGCAGCCTCAAGAAAAATGGAGTGCCTTGTGTATAGCATTATGCATAAGATAGGTACTATTGCAATTGCATTCTCTGTAGCTGCATAAGACACAATGCAAACTATCGTATCTTGCTTATAAAATAGCTTAAACTCCATAATCAACGAGAAACAATTTCTACTGCTATTCTAACATAATTTGCATCATAATAGAGCAGTGAGGCCTCAATCACGAAAGTGACCAAGCTGTACTATTGCTGAACAGTCCAGGTATAACAGCTCTTTGTTGAGTTTGATTTTATGTGCAGTGCAATGGTATAATTGGGACATAGAACCTATCAAATAAACCTGTGTTTAGAGAAGACAAGCTTAATGCATTTTCATCAAATTCACAGGAAGCAATAGCCTGCTCTTAAAACTTGCCTTACAAAAGGTAGACACCAGCTAAATGTATCTATTGTCTGTGCAATGAAGCTGTCCAATACATTCTTTGGGATGATAAATTAGCACTCCTCAGTGCAAATCATAACACATTCTTCTGTGCAATAATACACCAACAGCTGAACTGAAAAATGGCTTAGGCACTAAAATATTTGCCCTTTTCAGCCTCATCTCTTGTTCTGGAAATCAGATCAGAGACTGCTTGATTTTCCTGGCAGGTTACAGAGAGAAAGCTTTCCTACCAATGTTTGTGCAGGTTTTTTGTTTCTTTCTTTTTTGCTTTTCCTTCCTCTTTCTTCAGAAACTCCAGGCCTGCTTGTGCAGAAGGAGGGAAGCATCATCTTAAAACATTTCTTAGCAAGGAGAGGCCACATGCTGGAATTTGGGTTGAATGGGTGCATGCAGAAGTTGCTCCTTCATGTGGGGGCTGTTTTTTAACTTTCTTTCTGATATCCAGACTGTTTTAATCTTTCAATAGTAATGATGTGTGCAAAGCATGATTTTGTTGTTTATTGAAGCAGTTAAACCATAATTGTAAGGAAAGTGTAAAGGAAATGGCTTTTTCATATGCTTCTTGATATCATTTCTATGCTAGTAATACTTAGATTGCTATGTCTGAGAACAGACATACATATATATTTATATAAGGGGAAAAAAAAATCCTTGTTCTAGCAGGGCAGGAAAGGTGGCTGAGAAGAGTGAGGAAAGAAAAATACCTGTCTCAGTCTGGGAGGGTGGGAATAGGCAAGACAAAACAAATTGCAGGCCTCACTGATTGCTTCCTTGGATAACTGACATGGAAAGAGTTGGCTACAGATCAGTTCATAAGATCATTTCATAGTTTGATTGCAACCAAAAAAGCCTGCTGGGTTTCTGTACTCCATTTGGTTTGCTACTGCAAAGCATACAGCAGCCAGCAAACATCTAGCAACTGTTCACTTTCTCCTCTGCAGCAGCAATCAGCTGTTTCATGGCTGTACCAACAGACGGGGGATTTGGGGCACAAATGTGGAGAGATAGTGGGACTATTGAATAATATTTTCACTGCTTTGTTACACAAGTGTATTTGGAAGCATATGTGGAACATGATCTGGTTATTCCGATGTCTCTGATCTATTAATTTATGCAACACTTGCTGATGTGAAGAGTGGAATTCATTTTGCTTAGGTCTAGCTGCCTGACAGGTAGTCATTGTGGACTCTTTTTATACTTGATGGAAAAGAAATTGACATTTTTAATGGGCAGATAGTCTTGATCTGCTTAAATGTTCCCTTGAGTTTAAGTGAATTAGTCAGTGTCTTTTTCTCTCTTGACCTCACAGAAAGGTTTCATAAAGATCCCAGACATAAGTGTCTATGCTGTAAACAAATGAAATTGCACAAAAGATGTCTGGACCTCACAGAAACATGATGCATCAGTAAGGATTGCTCCTGCAGCTATTGGTAACCTTCTCTCCATTGATCCTAAGTGGAAGAGTTACAGTAGTACTTGTCGGGAAGACTTTTTTTGGATCCTGGCAAAAATAGCTACAAAAACAAGTTGGAGTTTAATTGGCAATTCTTTATAATAGCTGGGAGAAAAAAAAAAAAAAAAAAAAAAAAAAAAACCAAAAACTGTCTTGGCTTCCTAAACTTCTCTATTTATTTGCCTGCAACAAATCTTTATTTAAATTTGCTGTCACCATGATGTCAGAATCTCAATATTCTTGTTCACAAAGCTAAAGACACGTTTAAAAGAGGAAAACAAACCTGCTAAAACTCAGAGTATAGCCTAAAGTCCTGATTTAGTTTGCTTTTATGTCTTTTGGGGACAGAGAGCAGGAGGAGAGCAGCTGTGCTGGAGTCACATACAACTCCCATGCAAAAATACCATTTATCCAGATTACCACTTTAAAAAGTAAGATCCTATGCTGATGTCTTCATTTCTGTCTTTCTGGGGCTTTTTAATTCCTCTTAAATGCAAATATATTTCAAAGCCCTCTCCTTTCCCTAGTTCCTTCTCTAATGCCGGGCACCCAAGAGAAGGGTAATGAGATATCTTTATGATTTGAGAGTGAATTTCTTATGAATAGAGGATGACATTGGAATACCAGATTTTATATCCTGTTTTAATGATTATTTTTCTTTCCCAGAGGCAGACTAATTCCAATTAGAGGCTTATAAAATTTTGCAAACCATGTGTTACAAGTTTTCTTCCATCATCAGCAGGTCAGCAGAGCTTTAGATCACTAACATGTGACATGTTAGTGTACATGGCTCTTCTCGAATCATGACACAACACATGACCAAACCAATTTCTATATTACTTCATGTGTAAAAATACATGTGTTTCATTTTGGCTTGAAAGAGTGCCTAAGGAAAAAACGTTGCATAATGTCTAGAATGTAATTTCACTCTGTATTCAACTGCAAAGTATTTTCCCCTTGCCCTGAGGTGCAGGGCAGGATCTACTCAAGTGTAGCAATCTGAGTGTTTCAATTGCTGGGTTTTGTCCACCTCACGAATGATGTCAGTGGGGTCACCTGTGTTTGATCATCAAAGGGAATACATGACCTTATCTGCATCATACACTTTACTGGAAGTGTAGACATCCTCATCAGGCTGGAAGGGATAAATTTAGGAAGCCCACACTTTTCCTGATGTCAAGGAAAGAAAGGTCAGTGTCAGCAATTGCTGATCAAGTTCAGCAAAGTGAGGAAAGGAGATTAGCGAGACTGAGCTTTTTCACCTCTTGCTTTTTGGTTCAAGTCTTCAGTGAATGAAAAATTATCTATACCTTATTGGAATTCATGTCTGTCAGAAGGTATTTCAAAGAGATAGTAACCTCTGCCTGGCTTAGGCTGAGGTAAGTGTTGAAAATACACCTCCACTAACAGCCAGTTCAGCAAAGACAAAGGAACATTGATGAGATCGGAAATTTATTGATCCAGAGAAAGTCAAGGAGAAACTTCCACTTCTCTTCTACCTTCCGTGAATAGCACATGAAAATGGTACAGATAAAGCTTTCATTGAGGATGTCTAGAAATCCAGGCTCTGCTTTAATTTTATTTTGCCATTACAAGTGACAGAGCCCTGATTATTTCATTCAGGAAAGTGCCACACATACATTTTTTGAGGAGTGTGAGAAGTCAATCAGATCCCTAAAAAGAAATAAAGTATAAAGAGGCAACCCCCCCCCAACCGAATATGAGCAATATCAAGCCTGTAAAAGCTCATTTCTCATCATCAGTGGTATAACAGTAAATCTCAGAACATTTCTAGGGCAAATATGACAAACAGGAAGAGTGGGTATGGAAGCCAGCCTGCCTGAGATATTCTACATGGTACTCAAGGAATTGAACAGTAACTTGCACAGCACAAGAGACTGTTTCTGTTATGTGGCTGTACTTTGCTTTTGTTAAGCACTGGCTGATTGCAGAGTCAGTTCATGACCCTAGAAAAAGACAGGCATTAGAAAAAAGAGGCAGCATTCTGCTGTTCTTGAAAAAGATCTCATTTTCTTATACAGGTTTTAGAAATGTGAACAACCAAAGAAGAAGAGAAACTTGAGAAAGACAGCCTCTTAGTTCAAGCTAGTGTTATAACCTATTAGTTATTTGTACATTTTTACTTACAGCAATTGCAAAGTACCAAACCTCAGAGAATAAATTCTAAAGTACTTCTTAAGGACCTCTTAACCTGAATTAGAAGTAATGCTGCAATATCTCACAAGCCATTTGATATATGTTCATGTGAATACTACATACAAAATATAAGAAACAGGTATTTCAGTGATCTGAGCTAGACTCTTCTTTATAAACAAGCCTGTAGCTCTGGTGACACCATGGTATTTCAGTGTATCCACCGTATCTCTAATCTTTGAAGAGTTGCTGATGCACTTCCCTCTCACTAGGAGAGAAAAAAGTAGGCATGTTCTCTAGGGCAGAAGAGGCAGTCATGAAGGAAGGAAAAATATCAAGTGCTATCACATTCACGAGCAACTGATTCCTGTATAAGCCATCTGAACAGTATGTGCTGGAGCTATTGTTGTTGTCTTGTTTCTGATTTTAGGCTGGAGCATTTCCTTGTGCTCCTTGTAACTTGCAAACAGAACAGAGCTAGGAGCATCTGTCTACTTCTGCTGACAGTCAAAGCCTGCTTCACATACTCTGCAGGCAAGTGGCATGACCCAAAAAGGACTAATAGAACAATTTAAGCAGTTTTGAAACCAGACTCTGACAAAAGATTCTGGGAACTAAAACTCCAGAGAAATAACTCCTTTTGCTTTACCACTTTCTTTTTCCTGTTTCCCTACCTCTGACTGTACTGCTGCACCTTATATCAGTTTCTTTTTTCTGTGTGTATTTTATTTCAAGTATTCACAGATACATAATTCCCATAACCAGCTATTTATTATTTGCCATGTCCAAATAGCTGAATCTATCCATTGTCAAAAAACAGCTATGGAACATAGCAGAGAACATTACCATGAGTAAAAGTCTCCACAGGCTTTAATTTTTTTGTTTGTTGTTTTGGGGTGGTTTTATGTGTAGTAGTACAAAAAAGGAAGAATGTCACACTGCATTGTAGAAATCTTTGCCTCTGGAAGCTTCAGGAAGTCAAAGGCATATGCAGATTAGAGAAATTATGAGACAAGTTCACAGAAGAATACTCCCTCAGTCTTGTTCCTTCTCTCTGCTCTCCACCCTGGCAGGAACATCAGACTTCACTAGATGACTTTCTTTCTGAAAACAAGAGAGAAAGCAGTTTTTATCCTGAATGGCTCTCTACACTTGCGTAGAGATGTGCAAGAAGAATATGCAAAACTTCACTAGGTTGCAATTACATTACCTTAGAAATTCCTGTTTGAATTATACATATTGTATTTAAATCTAACCCAAATATTTGAACAGTATCTTTGAGAGTAATGTAAAAATTACTAGTGTGACAGTGCTTGCCCTTTACTGCAGTTTTGTAATTCTTTGGAGTCCATTGCTCCCAAATGACCTATATATCTGCTTTGAGCTAAGAACGTGTACAAGATGTGGCATGGTGGTGGCCTGACGGGAATGCTGATCTTGGAGAGCAGAACATTTTTTTTTCCTTTGAGCTAACAAGAGTATTTGTATCTGCCTGTCTCCATGACTCATGCAGTGATTGTAAATTATTCCCCTCTGGGAGCCAGACGCTACCAGGTCATCTGTTTTACTGTATGCAGTAACTCATTTGCACTCTCTGGAAAGCTTTCTTACACAAATAGCTCTGTTGGGAAAGGTCCCATTGCAGGATTATACATTGGTTTCAATGAGATATTTAATATTTAAAGTTCATTATTTGCTAAAACACCTAGTAAAATAAGATTTAAAGAAAGAAAGCAAGCAAGCTTGTCTTCTCCATCATCACTTTGTGTTGACTCTACTCCTCCACTGGTCCTCATGCCTCCAAAGGTACCATCTCAGCAATGTTGTCAATATAATCCCTTGATTTCTTTTGTGGGTTGTATGAACTCTCCTACACAGAGCCCCATGTGCAGTTAGTAGAATGGCAAAGTTTGAAGAAAGAAGAGCAGACAGACTTCAAAACTCAGTCATTTCCTTGATTAAATATTCTAGCAAATGACTGATTTCAGTGTCTGTTTCTGTAAGGCAGAAAAATTGGTATAGAAGGTTGTGGTTGTTTCCAGTGGTTTACCAACTCAGCAGGAAATAGGAGCCCATTAGGCAATGAATCTCATTATTCTTCTGACATTCTGGTAGCAGACATTTTGAGCAAACCCAGAACAGATACAGAGGGAAGTTTTGATTCTACAGTCTTCCTTGTTCTTGAAAGTAGGCCCATTTGGACTGGGAGTTATACCTGCACTTTTAGCAAACCTTTGATGCTTTCTCCTGGAGTGAACTCCTAGGAGATACTTTGACCAATTCAAACTATATACTCTGATTTTACCTAATTTGATAAAGGCTTTCTAACATACAGACTTGTAAGAGTGTAGAAATGGGCAAGTCTCCTTTATCTGTGAAGCAGTCAGGATAGGGGTCATTTTGACTACCTTAGCTCTCCAAAACCTAAATGACCTGGTCTCAGTCATAAGTGACTATCTGCAGGGAGGGAAAAGTAACTCTCCTAGAGCATGCTTAATTCTGTGACAGCAGCCCAGACAGATAAGGTGCACCACTTCCTAGATTCATGCCTGGTCCTCTGTGCACTATTGACAGCCTTAGATTGACCGGGTGGGTAAACAGCAAGGGTAAAGAGAAATTAGCCTCTCTCCAAGCTGTGAACACCAGTTGATCCTAAGTAACTACAAAAGAAAACATTTGCACTGATAGATTTCATGCACCTGCAATTATTTTCCTGGCAGTTCTTTAGGTTCTAACCCTTTTCTGCAGTGATAAGAAGCCTTTAGCTTGCTGCTTAGAAGTTTGGTATATATGCAAAACAAATAGGATGTAAATCAGCACAGGATACAGTTCTTCCAGATGAACAGCCCTATGTAAATGAAAAGAATTAATATAATCTTTACTAATCCAGATTATTTATACCGTAAATCATCTTGGACCCTACAATTTTATTTTAAATGGAAAAAGTCACTCCACTTTTAAAGTAAAATTTCATTTGATTCCACTTCTTTCAGTAAATAGTTCCATTTGAAAGAATCACATGAAGAAATTTTTAGTTTGAGCCCAGCCAGCTGTAGATTCGTTGTCATGCAAAGCTTTATGCAATGGTAGAATCTAATTCTCCATTACTGCCACACTTGTACTTACTTTGTCTCCCAATACAAATTTTAAAGTAAATGACAAGCAATTTGTTGGAATGACACAAACAATACAAATGATCCTTAAGTGAGATTTTCTTTATCAGCTGCTAACAGCATCTACCCATTCTTCATTTCAGAAATTATGTTGGTAAACACTTCTGGTGCTTAAGATGCCATTAGTATACCAATCTATATATAGGGAATACAAAAATCAGTCAAATTTAAAATAGAAGAAAAAAGAATAACACACAACAAAAACACAACTTATTTACCATTTTAACTATTTTCTTTTTTTCTCTCAAATGGTTTTATACTCCACAGACTATGGAGTTTTTAAACAGGAAATTAGCAGATTTTCTTGGACCTTCTGGCAACTCCCTCGAAGTGATTTCAAAACACAAATTAAATCCCTGCACAATTCTGTGTTGCCAGACGGATAAATAAGTAGTGCAGCAGGATGCAAGGCCTGCAGATGTGTTCCTTCAATTTTGTATCTCTCTTCCATGGAACAAATGCATTGCTAAATTATTGCTATAGATGTCCCACACAACACTTGCCTTCACAGTTTCTTCACCTGTTGAGGAGCTGTCAAGGGCTCCCGCTCCACAATGCAGCCCAGGCTCAGCCTATTCCTGGGGAAAAGGTTACACTGGTTTTGTCAATGTGAAAGTAGTGTCATCCACTGCAACTAGCCTGTCAGGAGCAACATTCACCTCCTCACAGTTCCATTTGATACATGCCAACATAGCAACTCTTCAGACATACAGAACAGCATGAAGTACCTTAGCTGTTCATAGCATGGGTAATGAGCACAGCAGCCTCCTTCCTTGGGATGGTGTGCAACCATAGAAAATTAGGGCAGTAAAGGACCTCAGTCTAAATAACTAGTTTATTCATCTGCCCTAAGGTGGGTTCAACTGTACTACTGCAATATTGACAGATGTTTATCTAAGTCTAATGTATTATTAAAAGCTACTGTCAATGGGCACACCACAACAACCAGACAAATTATTCCTATGTTTTGCTATACTTTTATCAAAGTTTAGTTTCAGTTATTTACTGATAAATGTAGGAGGTTTTTTATTTTTAAGGTTTTCTTTGCAAAAAATATTTCAATTATTGTCTAAATTAAAAAAAAAAAATCAAGAGAAAAGAAGAATTAGAAAGCATCCGGTATGTCAAGCAGGAGATCAACACAGGTGCCCAGTACCCTCAGTAGAATACACACAAGAAAGATGTTCTGCAAATCCCTACCTTGAGGAATGTTTCTGAAAGCAGACCCTACAACCCATGGCACAGATATACCGCTTATTAATTGGGTGTCTCTCTGGAGCACTTGTAGGAAGGACATTGCAGAGTTATGTCTTTGTTGCTTCCTAACTGGTTTCTAGATAGCTTCTACCTGAAAACAGAAAGTAGCCACTTGCTGCCCTACTGCCTAGAAGGGGAGGATGTATTGGCCCATTGGTACAGGAATTTTATAAGTAGACAGAACTGGGAAGAAGATTAAGGTGGTGTTTGGGCTAACCACATAATGAAGGCGTGTTTAGTGCAGGCTCTGACATTACTGTACATCATCACATCCTTTTAAATGAATAGCTGTATAGCTGACCACTTACAGCATGTGACTTAGGTTAGAGGTAGTAATGAAATAGTTCCTATCCTGTTTTCAGGATTGGGTAAAACAGGAGACTACCTGTCTATTAAAGTACAAGAAAAGGGCTCCAAGTTACAGAAAAAAAGGCTGAAATCTAAGAGAAACTGGTTAATATTCATCACTTTTCTACATCATGTAGCCTCTAAAGCATTTAAGATACAAATTTCAGAGGCACATTAAAAAAGGAAAATTATTAAGTAGGTAATCTAATTGGAAGCACTTGGAAAAGATCATGAACTATTTCTTATAACAATTCCAGGAAATGAAATCTTAATTAAAAAACAGGTCACTATATTGAATATCTATCTATATTATATGTTAGATATTTTAGGTCAGGAAAAATCAGTAGTATATTTATAAAGATTAGTTTTGCAGTAGAATAAACATAAGTTTGGCTTACAAGTTGAGAAGTAACTGCACAGAATAAAGCATAATGAATTTAAAAGAAAGATCAATTAAGCGTACTCTTACACCAGGAAATCACTTTCAGCTTAAACAGTAATAATGCCAGATCTGATTGCATTTATAGCTATATTCTTTGTCCAGGATTGGCAGATCTTCCACTTTTATGGCAAGATGAATGACAGTAAACCCTTTCATTTATTCCCCAGTAATGGGAATCAGGTAAACAGGGAAACATACAACTTTTCCTCAAAATAATAGTATATTTCTTATATTAGTAATTGAGAAGCAATGGTTGATAACATGATCAAAGTGCATTTCAAGACGTGGAAAATAAACAAAATGAAGAAGCCTCAACATGTTGTTATAGAATAAATTAAAAAAAAAGTAAAGCTATAGTGGGCCTGCCTCATGCCTGGTATGGGTGAGACAGAGCAAACAACAACCCACTGTGGATCTGCATACTGGCTTCTATTTAAGAAGCATCTGATTACCACATGATTACTTCACATGCTTATATTTTTCCACCAGCACTATCTTCCCTAGGTCTTGACTTCCTTCTCCAGGAAAGAGATCGCTCCTGGCTTGGGAAATCCGGGCTGCAAGTCAGGCTGGTTCCTGCTGTGCAGCTGCTTGCAGTTGTCAGTCTGCAGTCTTACCAGCCAAGGTTCCTAGGCATCCCTAACATTTACTTGTATAGCTCTCCTCAGTTTCCAAGATCTTCCTTCCTTCAGCTGGGATGCTCAAACACACAATTAGCTGCCACCTATAACACCCCCTCTCCCTTCACAGTTTTGTTTGGTTTCTTTTTCCTACCCTAATGACTATTTATTTAATGTTTTTGATTGGATATGCTGCTAAGCTACAAAAGAAACAGAAATTTCCAGAAGCATCTAATGGCTTTAAAAATGTCCATAAATTTCCTGTAATGGAGACATTCTTAATTAAAATACCAGAAAGTATTTCCTCAACTTAACAAATCAATACTGGATGACTTGGAAGAAACTGAGAAACCAAACAGCGAAAAACTACTGAGATCAAATTATATTTATTCAAGAGTTTAAAGCAGGTCAGCTATGGAACTGTCATGATGTGTAATCTATAGCTTAGCACTGACAAAGTGCTCAGAAGAATGAAAGCTCAGTATGGCCCAGATCTTTAACAAGAGCTCCCTGCCTCATCACAAACAAAATTCCCCATCAAAGAGAATGAATATGAAATACATGTATCACATTACTTTTTTTCAGGGAAGTCACCCACCATATGGAGAGAACTGATGCTCAAGTGGTCAGTTTGTCTTCTGAAAAATGTGGCAACAGTGCTTCTTATCAAAAGCACTCAAGTCCTCTCAGTTCAGAAGGAAAGATTCCCTTAAGGACTGATAACTGTTTAAAAAGTAGGAAAGAGAGCACTGAACAATGTACAGTTAGTTTTCACAATGGAAAAGCAGTTGTCATGATCCTTCTAGGTTCAGTGCAGGATATGTATTCATCAACATATAAATAACTAACATGAAAAAAGGCTAAAAAAGTGACATGCCAACAATTTCTGGATACCGAGGACTAGTTCAGCATACAACTTTGGCTACACTGAACTGCTGCAGAAAGACTGCATGATGTTGAATGATCAAGCAATAAATTGGCCAATAAAATTCAAGGAAAAAAAAAAAAAACAAGCAAAAACCACCACAACCTTGCATAGACTTGTTGATAAATTGTAAATTAGTTATTTCCATTCAGGAAAGAGCTCTTCTACCTACTGTAAATGCTTCTCTGGGAAAAATTGGCTGATTTTTCTAGTAGGTGTCAAACAGGGAAAAATAGATGGCTTAGCCAAACAAATGCCTCCCTGCTGACACAACTGGGAGGCCTCACTCCCCCTTCCCTAGTTCTTTCCTTCATTCCTTCTCCTATCCAGCCTTCCCTGCTCTTTCCTCCCATATCCACCGAGTGCACGACTCCTCCATCTGGCTCTGTGATGTGACTGATAATAAGGCAAACTAGCTCAACTCACCAAATTCTGCAATTTCAGAGAATTGGCTTACCTTGTGTCTGGACGTGTGCCAGAAATGCACAGGCAAGCTGAGGTTTGTGAATCCAAGAGCTCGGGGCACAGAAGCTGAAAGAAAGACCAGCCCTTCCTCTTGGCAGCAAGCTGTTATTTTGGCTCAGACAGTATTATGAAACCATAAGCTGGTGCTCATTTCTAAGCATCTGCTACTGGCCCTGGGTAGCAAATTATCTAAATTAATCTTTATTCTGATGCTGCATTGATGTTCTTATATTCAATGAATCAGACTTTGAAAGCAATATAGATAGTTACCTTCAAGCAGCATAGATAATTCTGTGAACAGTGTTCCAGAACTTGAGTATTCTTCTCCCATTAAGTAATCATTAAGGTAATAGATCTTCCAGCTCTTCTCCCTGTTTAACAAATTATGAGGAAATTTAACTACAGAAGTCTATAATGAACTTTATCTATATGCATAGATATTTTCAGATCTCAGAGTTCTCGTTGCTTTAAAGTGGCATACATCCATCTTTATTGATTTTTTTTTTCCTAAGCAAAGAAATAAACACATTGCTATAGCCCCACCAGAAATGTTAGAGCTGAACTCATTCTGACACTTTTGAAATAAAATGATTTCGTCATTACTGTGAAGTTCTATTTATTGCAAAACTTGTCAAAGAATAAAATGCTTTAGGGATTAATTTCATGCTCCAAGTCATACATTTATAAAGTTACCACAAAATGGCATCCAAGGAGTACTCAGAGATTAATCCATTTTAACTTCTGAAATTTTAAAGCCTGAAAACAGATGACTCCATCTGCAGACAGTCCTGATCTGGGCTAATTTGATTGGTTAAATCCAAAATCTTATGCTTTGGAATTACTATAACCATCCTGATCAAAATATCAAGAAGCTGGTATGTATATGCTTTCTGATGTAGTGTAGCATAGCACTGGCCAAAAACATTTTAAGTTAAGTTGCGTCACACTTCCAGGAGCATAGCTGTATTTAGGTTAAGTGCAAATATAGCAAGGCTTATATGCACTGATGGTGTTAACAGGGTGTCAGTAAAGCTGGTATTTAAATGAGCATTACAATTCACTGCAGTAACCCTTAGAGAGAAATAACAGCCATAGCCAGCTATCATCCCCATCTACGTGGAACTATGAAAGTGTGTTAGTATAAACATTTGCATTTAATATATTACATCGCCCTGAAAATATTGTCATGAATAAATACAGACCCAAGCACAAAATCTATTCTTGTAATTTATAGTGAGAAAAACACATGATCCTGTATTTTCCTCTTCAAATACACTCATCTCACGGAAGCACAGGCAGTCAGCCTGCAGAGCCATGGTAAATTGCTGTTAGAAAATACAAGGGAGGGAGGCAGCTCATGACCGCTACATGTCTGGAGCTGAGACAGCGCAGCTCTGCCCTGGCTCCCACCTTCTCTTTGGCCTTAGGCAAACTACTGCCTTCCTCCAGCCTCTGCTTTCTTCCCTGCTTTCTGTTTCCCTTCAATATGTAAGGTACCAAATCAAAGGTGCATAAGTTAAGCACAAAGATTCCTCTGAAAGCCCATTTGGGCATTTAGTTCCATGTAACTGAAAAGCCAATTTTAGGTCAAGGATTCACAGATTCACAATCAGGCAGTACCTAGGGTAAACAAAGCCTTAAACAGACTTGTCAAAGCCCTAGAAAATAGTTCACATAGCAGCATAGCATTGCTTATGAGAGATAAGTGATTTAATTTTCAATTTGCAGTTAATTCTCAATTTAATGAGACTTTGCAAATTAAAACTTAAAAAAAGGCCATCTGTATATCTGGCAGTTCAGCATATGGATGCCAAGGGAACGAAAGCTATTTTGTATGTCTATAAAAGCTGATACCAGAAGTTGACAGTTATGAAATGTGTGCCTGAATTGCTGGTCTAAATAAAGCTGAGGCTGTTGCCCTGATGGTAGGTTCTGAGGGGTATCCAGGACTGGGAGGATTCAGTGACCAGCTTCAGCACTGAGATATTACAACTGATGTGAAGCAGGAGTGATCAAAGGACAACATCAAACAAGAGCTGGAGAGAAAGTGTGGCCCACTGTTATAGAAAACATTGCTTCTTCCCTCCCAGCATCTTAAGGACGTATAATAATGATTGTTTTCCTGACCTATGGAAGCCTGGAGGGAAAGAATGATTCTCTCTGTATTTTTTAATAGCAACAGTGGTGTAGCTTTGATGGCTGGAAAAAGTGAGGTTGGAAGAGCGCTAACATCATTCATCAGAACAGATATAAAACACTGTCAAGCACAGAGTCACCTGCAGGGTCTCAGAACCTGACAGCAAATCAGATTTTCCCAAATATCAGCAACCCTAGTAAAAGATGCTGCCTCTCCTTATGCTCGTGCTTTCATACTATACTGTTCTGTAGTTATGTACCATAAGGAGTTACAACACAAATTATCAGAAGGTACTGAGGCCTGGGGAACTTCCTGTAACACTAGTGAATAGCACAAGAGAAAAAGAATAATTCCTAATGGGCACACTAACTTTTCCTTTCTTAACAGTGTTTAAGGAAGGCATCTTTTATAAATTCACTCCTTCATCTACCACTGGGTTCAGTGGATGTGACGCAAGCTTGACAGAAAGCATAATTTCACTTAGTATAAATCAGATGTGAATTTCAGAAGAGAAATGTATTTGTAAATCAAATGAGACCCAGTCAGTGCTAAGGTAAGTAGCCCCTCTCTTTGAGCGCCAGTTATGGCAGTTTGTCATGTGAATATGATTCTATTCCTTTCTCCAGACATTGCTTTATAAAACTAATTCAAAAATACAACGATTAACACTAACAGACCTCTTTATAATTCTTGTGTGAAAGCAGCCACACAGCATTTGCCTCATTGGCTGAATTAAGTGACTTCCCACTGAAGCAGGGAGACTAATAACTGAGTTTAGAAGGTAAACTTAGGACACTAGCAAACCAACAAAGAGAACAAAAAATTAGAAGAAAAAAAAAGTTAAAAGGTGAATAATTAGTATAAGCAAAATCAAAGACAATTTGCCTGGTTTATAGCCTGCTGATCCCTTTTCTTTCCAACCAATGCAGGAGGCCACATGCTACCTAAGTACAGATGTATTTAACTCAGGAGCATATTTATTCTTTTGATCACAGTGCTTTCTCATTGTAATGCATGCTATGAAGTTGGCTTTGACAAACCTCTAAGAAAGCCTCACTAAACAAGCACAATGTGATAAGAAACCAAATTCAGTTCTCCTTTATGACTGATTTTTCTTCAACCTTTATCGTCTTTGAAGGACATATCAGAGTGGCTAAAGTTACTCGCTAATCTCAAGCACTTTCTGAAAGCAGACTCTAAAACTTATCTTTCTAAAACAGTCCTAATCTCTAAAAATTGCTATCAAAAACTGCAGTAAAACAGCCATCCATCCATCCTCAGCTCTTGACACAGTAACTCAAAGATATATAGCCATGCTGACATGTTGAAAGCAAGCCAGATTTCAAAAAAGGCCATCTGCATGCAAAACTTGCTCTGTTTTCATTGTCTGAAATAGTGCTTACTTCTATTTTCTTAGTTGTTTTGTGTGTGTGCCTAAGTGCAGCTTGTAATAGCACTTGCTTGAAATGGACGTAGAAGGTATTTCAAGTATAAAGCTGGAATAAGGCAACTGAGCATCTCCACCCCTTGTGTCCCAAAAGACAAACTTCTTAAGAATGTGGTCACTGCCAGGAAAGTGTCATAAACTGGGACTTTGTATTTATATGTTAAAATAAAGATCTTTACAAGCTTTAGTATCAGGATTTCATCCATCTTATGTTCTCTCCTGCTTCTATCTAGTCTGCTGTTCTTATTGCTCCAACTCCTCCTTCTTGTTCCATGCAAGATTAGTTTTTCCTGACTCTTTTCTCTGGATCTCTTGAGCTGAATGTGCTTCTAAAATATTCTGAAAATAATTTATTCAGAAAATAATTTATCTAAAATGTTTAATTCTACCCTTGAATCTAGTTCTAGATGCTGGCACAGAAGATCTCCAAAATCCCTGTTTTAAAGAAATTGAGTTAGATGGAAGAGTTAATCAAAAATAATGGCAAAGCAATGCTGCTGTTCTCTGTCAGGAAGGGGGCTGCTGCAGAGAAGTAGGAATTGCCATTTTAAGGGACAACTGGCATGGTATTTTTGGTAAGGAAAGGAACCACAGCTGTCATAGCCTGACTGCACTAACTTCAAAGCAAGCCAAAAGCCAAATTATAATAATTTAGTCCCACAAAAAATGCCCTTGAGAATCACCCTCACTGTGTACAACCCAGATGTCCTATGTACCTTCCCTGAAAAAATACAAGTGCTCTATTACTAGTAAAGGGCAGAAGCAGCAGGTGCCTCTAACAGAGCCGGGAGAGGAGCTGTGGCAAGTCCAGAAAGGTAGTATCTGTAGTTGAACGCATTTGCTAGCTCATCAGCAAGCCTCGCCAGGACTTGCACAGCTTTCTGGGACTAGCAGCCTAAAGGGACAAGCTCCATAAAGTTGCAACCACAAAGCTGTTCTGTGCTTATTTAAGCAAAACTCTCCCTCTGAGGCAGTCCGAGAGCTCCCCACGGAACACGTATTTCCATATTTGAGTGATACATCACTCAGTCATGTGAGCTTTCTCAGGACTGTAAATCTGGTAGCTAGGCTAAATCTGTGATCACACCCTGGTTTTTAGCTTCTTCCCTGTTACAGGCCAAGGAAAATTTAAATAGATAAACCGTGCTAAAAGTGACTCTTTTGCTTACCACTGAAGAAGAAACAGGAGCAAGTTAAGCTGTAATTTTTCATCCAGGTGGCAAAGACTGTGACTGCTTTTAGCTCTTGGACCTCGATCATAGGCTTTGAAGACTTGTGGTCCCACACATATTGAAAAACAAAGAAAAAAAATACTGTTATTCTGTTTTCTTGTCAACAATACTGGTTTTGGTCATCATAGCAGCACAAGTCTATGAGACATCTCAAGTCCAGCCTATTAGATATTTGGGGAATCAGTGGAAAGACTTATTATCAAGCGGTACAGAATGGAAAGCCAATGTATCTATTAAAACATAAGACTCAGATCTTACAGGAAAGGTCTCTGGATGTCTATGCTATGCATACCTTATGCTGCATTGGAGTGGGGCGCTCTGACACATCTGTATGGGGTTTATGGGAGAGGAATTGCATGGGGTAAGAGAACAGTCATGCATTTAATCAGCAGCAGACAGAATTCTCCAGAAATTCACTTCTAGCAATAAGATAGGAACAGGCTCTTCCCCTCACACTCTTTGCAGGAATAAAGCTTTAGCATAATTCTCTTTTTCTGGTGTAACTAAAATAGAAACCTGGACAGCTGTGACTCAAATGTAGACGCAGAAATGTGGTTCACTAACATGAGTGCTGTGGTCCTCAGTCAACAGCAAAGAGTGTCTGGCCACAGCAAGAGCAAGCACTAATAGTGAACAACTCGACAAGGCAGCAACAGCTGCCTGTTTGTGCATGGAGTTGGTTTTAGCCTGGAGTCCTTTTGGTAGAAACCCTCAGTAGCTCAGAAATACTGAAGGAGTTACACAGACCCTTTGTGAGGTTGTACAAACACCTCTACAGACCTTGCAGAAAATGCCTTCTTGCAGAAGCAGATTTCACCTTGTACTTCAGAACAAACATAGAGGACAACAACCACTACATGAAGCCATTAGCATTCAGTGCTGGGCCCTACTGCTGCTCTGGAGTTCAGAGGGGAAGATCACACACCTTTCTTATTGCTGATGACTTGTCTCCAACAGGGTCACTGCTGTTGATAAATTACTCAATACCACTGCCCAAATCCCCATGCTGTATTTCTCTATACAGGGCTCCTTCTCTCCAGTAAACATGCATTCTCTGGGTCTCAGGGCAGAAGAGCTGACAAAATGATCAGATTGCCATGAGACTGGGGAGAGCAGATGGAATTGTAAACAGCAGCAGACACAGAGAGGAAACACAAAGACATGAGCAAGTAGCTTTTGTTTCCAGCTACCAGCAGTGTCCGGTTATTCTGGCAAGAACAAAATTACAGCTGAGGCATACTGTATCACCGGCAATCCATTACTGCTGGAGAGACAAGGAATTGTCACCAGCATCCTGCAAGAAGTTCTGTGAGGAAGGCCAGGGTCAGCTGGTGACAGGCTTCACCTGGTGACTTGACTGGAAATAGAGAAGACCAAACACAGTGTGAAAGCAGTAGAGCAATGCCAGGAAGCTGTGAGGTGTGCTCTTGCCTAAGCCCCCTTCATGTGCTCAGCTTTAGCTCTCTGGGGGCTGCCTTCCCTTTTCTGGCCTTGTTGCATTTCTGTCCTCCATTTGTTCACAAAAAAAAAAGCAGCAGGAGTTTAGTGAGGAAGAAGCAGTTATCCCTGGGGAACTTAATCAAATACAGAGATAAAAAGAATAGGCCTGAAAAAAAGGAGAAGAAAGAATGAACACAGGAGGTAAAGAGGCTGGAGTGGGGGAAGACATAAAACCACTTCAAAATCAAAAGTATCTGTTAAAGTGTACGTCATCGTCTATCTGTACATACGCAGCTCTCTCCCAGGAGGTACAAGGACATAACTCCCACTTCTGTCCTTGACAAATCACTTTATTTTGCTGTGTCTCTGTTTCCTATCTGGAGATGGCCACTGGCTTCTTTTATCATGTGATTTGATTTGCCTGGTCAGGCTGTAAAATTTTAGGTGCAGGGATATGGGCATGTAGAGACAGGACAAGGGGGAATACCTTTAAACTGAAAGAGGGGAGACTGAGATGAGGTATGAGAGTGGTGAGGCACTGGCACAGGTTCCCCTGAGAAGTTGTGGCTGTCCCATCTCTGGCAGTGTTCAAAGCAAGGCTGGACAGGGCTTGATCAACCTGGTCTAGTGGGAAGTGTCCCTGCCATGCAGGAGATTGGGACTAGATGGGTCTCTTCCAACCCAAACCAGTCTGTGAGTCTGCTCATGAGCCATGTCTAGCAAGAGTCATGGCCTGTCTGCTTGCCGCTATGAGAACCCCCAGGAACTACTGTAACTAAGTCAGTGCATATGTTGTCCCCTTAGCAGCAGCAGCAAGTCCAGCAGCTGAGGCAATGTCATGTTGCTGAGGATTCTCTGGAGCTAGTAATATCAGAATAGAGGAGAAAAGTATTTAGAGATAAATGAACTTTTGTCTTCGCAAGTTCTTAGCACAGAGGGAAGGAAGAAGAATGAACAAGCAGATCAACAGCAACCAAAGCGGATGGGGTACTGACATCCTCCAAGGACATGCAGATCTAGGCCCAGAAAAACATCTGGGGTACCAAAAAGTAACTTTGTGCTGTTCCCAGAGCAGACTTACTTCTGAATTAGGTGCCCAGATTTCTTCTACAGCCCCTGGGAGCTCAGTAGCTCTCTGTAATTCTTCTCTTTAAGGCACTATAAAGAGATTATTGACAGTTTACAGATGAAGAAACTGAGGCACAAGGAAGGGAGATGACCGGGTCAAATATGCAACTTGATCCAGCTACAAGCTTGTTCAAGTGGCTCCTAGTCTCGTGTGCAAAGAAAGGAGAAAACAGTGCTGGTCAGGGCTAGACACACACAACCCAAACTTCCTTTAGCTGGTTCATCAACCACAAAACCTGTAATGTCATCAGTACCACTAACCTTTTCTGAAAGATATTTTGAAGAAATGGGTAAAATGTTTTTTAAAATCAACTGAGTACATTAAGAAAGGAGATAAAAAAAAAACAAAAACCAAAACAACAACAAAACAAAACAAAACAAAAGAACTGGGACATAGAAATTTCCAACCAGGTCAGAGACAGGCAACTAACACTTCTGCATCAGCTGAGAATGAGCAGAG
This sequence comes from Loriculus beryllinus, assembly GCA_039877255.1. Classification (NCBI taxonomy): domain Eukaryota; kingdom Metazoa; phylum Chordata; class Aves; order Psittaciformes; family Psittacidae; genus Loriculus; species Loriculus beryllinus. The sequence continues at coordinate 43,568 of JBCJKH010032595.1, forward strand.
AGCAATCTCGAGAAGAGATAGACTTGCTACGATATTTAACAATTCCAAAGAGACATGGAACATAAGAAGTTTTTATTTTGTCCACAGCAGCAATGCTATGAACATAGGAAGAAGTCCCAAGCTCGTCCTATCTGCTCGAAGAGCTGTGGCTTAGACATTAGAGATATAGAGTTTAGAGAGGGGACTGCTTAGTGCAAACTGTTCTTTCACCAGATTCTGGGTGCTGCTGGTCTCTATAGTACTAGTTAGTTGGTTTCATTTACCTGCCTCTCATCAGAAGAGCGTTGTCTACTCTGGCAGTATATGCAGATGTATAAACAGGATTAGACCTTTCAAAAACAGTGTTGGCTTTTTTTTTTTCCCATGTATGCAAGCTGAAAAATACGGACAGACTTCTGACTTCTAGTGCAAGTCAGCTGAGTCAGAACTGGAAACAAGCTTTTGTTAGAGCATTAACCTTCAAAAACACCATCATATCAATGCCTTACCATTACCCTAGCATATTTTACAGAATTACATTTGGTTTTGAAGTTATATGTGTGTATATATACATATATATATATGTATATATACACACAAGCACACACATTTTTTTTCTTAGAAGGGGTTCACTATCTATACACTGTATATGTGCCAGGAAAAGCACTCATTAGCGAAGATGCAGATGCTGAAAAAATGAGTGGAAAATGAGGATGTCATTGATAGTGCTCCACTGCTTAAAGACAAGCTGGAATATCAGTATCCAATTAATGCCAATGATGCAGAAGGCCATAAGCATGGTGCAGAAGACCATGGTGAAAGGACTCCAGGGAGCAGCAGCAGTGAGTAGGGTGAAGGAGAGGCAGTGAGGTTGCCTCTTCTGAAACCTTTCAACCTAAATCACAGTTATTTTAATGTCTGTAACATATTCTGCAGTCAGGACAGGAACGAATAACCTACTCACTCTTCACATCCTCTCAATGTACTAGTGCAAACAACTCATTTTAATGTGGTTTCGCCTATAAATGCGTTACTGTAGACCAGCATGTTACATACACATTACTCCCACAGAGAGGTGTTGTGATATTGACATGCTAATTCTGGTGTCCTGCCAGGGAGATACTGAATCAATTTTTTTGGAAAACAAAGGGAGAGGTAATTGCACAATGTGCAAAGGCATTTGTAATTTTCTTTAAAGGCTGAAGAATCCCCAGGGTTTTATTTAAGCAAGGAGACAACGGGCAATGCCACTTGAAATGCCCAGAAGTATGGGTGCAGAATGGGAAATGAACTAACAGCAGCTATAGGTCAGTGAAGGTTGCAACAGAATGAAAAAAAAAAAAAAGAAAGGCCAGATAATTATCCTTTCTTTTCTAATTAACCCTTGATTTCAGTGTCTGCCCAGCTTTCCATCCCTAAGGGAGAGTGTGTTTGCAAGATAGATGCCAGGTGACCCAGTTCAAGATGTTCCATAGCTCCTGAAGCACAAGCAAATTGCTTGAACTTGAGAATAAGCTGGGAGCTACAACAAAATCTGCTGTCACCTTGTTATTTTTAGATCATGGAACAAGATATGTGACCACAAAGGAAACCCCACCTGCGCGCTTCAGTTCTAAGGCTGAGGGCACTTTTTTCTCTTTAAAAGGCACCACTCCCTTATGTCAGATAATTTTGACAGGCTTTCAGAAAGCCAAGCTGCCCTCTGCAAGCCTGTGCAAACTCTCTGAGTAATACTGAAACATGATTTTAGAAGCTAGTTCTTGCCAGTCTTCATAAAAGACAACCTGTGGCACTGTGCTTTTCTAAGCTTTTTTTGACTTGTCTCTAATTTGATCTTTCCTTTAAATAGTCCTATCTAGATGAATCATTGAGGTTTTTACTTACATGGAAGAGAAACTCTTGTCTGGCATTCTCCAAAAGACTTCAAAGCTTTCTCCAGAAAGAGTAACAGGCAAATGTGACTCACAATTTACCAAATCTATGTTAGGGAGGAACCAGCTATCCTGCAGGAAAATAAGCAGTCATATGTTGATCTAATCCCCACTAATTCCAGTCAGTGCATAAAATCTTTCAGCACCACCAGAGGTAAGTTCTGAATCAGGAGAAAAAATGTTTCATGTTGCACCCAGCCCCTAACTTCATAACAATGAAGTAATTCTTACATGGCACAGAACATCAGAAAGAACAGTTTGAACAGGACATGAACCAATTAATGCTATGTGCTCTTTACAGCTGTCTGCTTCTCAACCATTCCTCCCAAAAGCTTCCTAGAAAAATTAAAATTTCTTTGCCATAGCTCAGACGCATATTTTACAGAGCAGAAAGAAGGATGGGAAAATTAAATTCACGCATTAGACTAAAGTGTTTCCCTGCTCAAGAAAGATGTGTTACATCCACAGCAGAAGAACAAGCAACTGATTACTGTGCATCACAAGACAGGATGGTGCTGCTGAATTAGTACTGAGCTGGAGTGTTCCTTCTCCTGCTAGGAAGCAAAGCTGCATTTCATGTATGTCTTTTATAATGAAAGAAAAGATTTGTGTTCATCTGCAGGTTAGGTCTGTAATAAGATTCACTTTCCTGGTCTGTAAGTCACAATGAAATGACTAGAGCTCTCCAGCAGCCAGAATATTAGTTCCTCAGCCACATACCTTCTAAACATCAAATGCAAAGTGTACAGCAAAGAACCCTCTTGCTTTCCTTTATCACCACTGATTTACCTGGGATAAGGTACAAACTGTCACCCTCAGAGGCATGAAATATGTGGAAATCGTGACCAAAAAGAGCTGCTGCAGAGCTGGGAGGCTGCCAGAGGTCTGTGTCTTTAAAAAGTTCTCCATTTGCTCAAAATCTTCACTACAGAAATAAATGGTGTTAAAATGTTGTTCAAGGGAAGGCCTTCCCTAAGACTAAGTCCCATTTTGCAAGTAAGAGTGTGTTGCAAAAAAAAATGAGATAAAAAGCAAAAAAAGAGAAACCCAACCCTGAACTAGATTATGTTGCTGTGGTTGTATGACCTAGTGTAGGACTTCGTGTTGGAGAGCTGTTTTCATAGTGCTCCAGACTCATTACTTTAAGCAAAACTACAAAATAACGCAATAAGGAGCTGATGTTGTGTTTAGGGGCTCTGAATGCACATCTAAATGTCACAACTGTTTGTTGTGACACAACTGCTGAATCCAAGTATTGTCTCTAATCCATTCTTTGCCTGCAACCACTTTAAATAATAGCATCTAAATAATTAATTGCCCCCCTGCGCGGAGGTTTCACGATCCATTTTGGAGGTGTCACCCAGAGCCACACAGTCCAAAATATGCCCTCGCAACAGCCCTGGTTTCTGGGACATCAAGAGCCAACAGCATTGCCTGGCATCCTCCCCAAAACGTCAAGAGTTTTCACAGGCTCTGGTGCCCAGCAGCAACATAGTCGTCACCTCAATCTGTCACACAAGCGCCAATGTCTGACCAGAGAAAAGAGCAGAACTGGACAACATGGGGCAGGAAAAAGTGTAGAAATAGTGGAGCCTTAAACAAGACTATTTTAAGGTTTTACCTTAGAAAGTTCTGCCTCTTTCAATTTCAGTCTTCCATGGTGTATCCTGAAGCTTCTAGGTGTGACAAAATTAATATTGTATTGTAACTAATGACAATGGCTGCACTCATTTATTCGCTATTACTTTTACCCATTATTCCAAAAAGCAAAGTAAGGAGACAGCAAAATGAAGCTGGTTAATTTCTAAATAACTCTTTTTTATTTTTTTTTCATAGCTCTTTGCTCCTGTGCTGCTTATTTCTAGCGTTGGCTGGAATAAGTGCTGAAATACATATGAAATAAGCTATGCTATTTCTAGCCATGCCAAAAATACCTGGAAATCAAAGCTCACCAAGCAACACTGTTCTCAGTAAGTTCAGATGAAGATTAAAACCAGATTTAGCTTTCTGGATCCTTACTCAAATGAAATCTCCAAACCTGACAAAGTTTACTTGTTGTCAGGTATTCTACTCAAAACCATGGCAGTGGTGAAACTTAACGAAAAGAAAACCCACCTGACATAACATACGGATAATACCTGACACTGCAAATATAAAGATTCCTCTCCAGATCAAAATCCTGGCTACTTTAAATTTCAGTTATTAATAGAGCCCATATGGTTTTTCACACAGATAACAGAGTTGTAGAAATAAAACAAAATCTAACAGTCAATTTTTGTTTTCCTTACTTTGGTAACCATAGGTATGAAATCTCACAGACATTTTGGAAGTAATCCAGACTTCTTTCACCTACAGGTATAGGAGCACCTGGAGAAATATTACTATTAAGATAATAAATAATAATAATAATAATAATAATAATAATAATAATGCCTTCAGTATTGTGTCTTTTTAAAAGCAAGAAATCCTAAAGCTTTGAGGCATTCTTAGGTTTCCTTTTGCCTTCTCCACCTCCTTTCTTTTAATCTTTTATCAAAAATGTCCATTTCAGCAGGTAAGACAGTTTATCTTCCCCTAAAGCCCTTCAACTGAGTGAGCTTTCTGCCCTTTGAGGTATAAAACGTCCCTTCTTCAGTTTCAGCCTTATTTGACATCTTTTAAGACCCCCACAGAGGCCCTCTGCAAAAGCAAATTAAATGTGTCTAAGCCAACAGGAAGCAAAAAAACCTGTGATAAATAAGGTACAAATGGTACCTTTGAGATTTTTCTTGTGCGTTTTTAAGAGGGCTCTCCAAAAATTTTCAGGGCATATGTCATAATAGCTGAATCAGAACTTCTATTTGGAGCCATTTTAGACATTTAATATCACAGCATTAACTATGGAACAGTTCAACAAATAATTAAATAACTTCTCAAAGATATTAAACCAAGAAAAAACACTCTCTCTCTTACACAGGTCCACCACTGATTTACAAGTCTGCTGCTAATGGCCAAAATGCTCTCAGTTCGCTGAAGACTGTATGTGTATATGTAGGGTCTCATAACGCTTTTTCCCAGGATATGGGAAATGGATTTCACTCTTCTCTTCTCCCCTCCCCCCCCCCCCCATCTTTCCATTGATCTTCATCCCCTTTGTCAGCCTCAGATGGAAGAAATCTGTAATAAAAGGACACAGAACTAGATGATTCAGATTATTTGCTGACAACTCAGATCACACCATGTGCGGCATGGAACATATACACTAAAAAGCTGTGTTTTATCACATCAAGAGATATGGTTGTCACAGGCAGGTGCAGCACAGAAGATTATTATTCTAGGAAGGAATATGTTATAGCAGTTACAAAGTTAAGCGTTGAAATAAGTGGTTTATGTGTTATCAGTTGACAAGCAAGTTGTGAAGATGCTTAAAATTAAGTACAGTTAAAAGCCTTGAAGAGTCAAAGCTGTATCATGTTTCCAGGCATTCTTTAGAGCTGTAATTATCTGTATTTCTCTTTTGCAACTAAAGAAGTATGGAAGAAAAAGCATGGTTTTGTTCACAGCACAATAAATTTAAGATTTAACTGGCATTTTGCTGCAAGTACAAGATAAATAACCTTTCTGATTATTCACAGCTCATCTTTTTCTCCCTACTAATGTAGGAGTAGCTCAAGGAAGCCACCTTCATGGTTGATGTGCATATTCATATTGAAGCCCCTTAAGGGTATGATATTTATTTGTAACCTCTGCAAACAGTTTGCAACCCCAGTCTCTGCAGTGTATGCACTGTACGTTTGACTTCTCCAGGGAGTACCTGGACAACTAACACTGAAATAGAATGGCCACATGCACCTTCCCATGCACCAGTGCAGTGGTCTTGCAGTTACAGAAGTAGTTGTTGCACGTTATTGCAAGCCTGTTCCAACTGAACTGTGTTTTCCTGAAGAAGTTTAAATAGATGCTTCTGCAAGCCTCTTCTGCCTCTCCCTTTTTACCTCCTTTTGCATTTTTGTGTGGGTCTTGGAATATAATCCTTGATAAGAAATCATATAACCCCTTAGAAAAATCTCTGCTCATTCTACTGAATTAGGCAAATGACTGCAGCCAGTCAAAGCACTGTGATTTGCAAAGCCCTGTTCAAGAGCTGAGCTATAGAAACAGATTATCGTCAGGGTCCTGGCCACTTGCAGTTGCCAAGCGCTATTTAAAGTAATTGTAAAATAGACAACCTAGGTTTAAACTAGAAGCACATGTCTGACTGACTCGCTGAGCATGATTTGCACCACTGTAGCCCATTCACAAAGGACTGCTTTCTGAGCAGTAACAGTAGGATTGTTCACTAATCATCTGCTTTCACTTGAAGATCTGAGAGGAAAGCATACCATCCTACAACACAGGAAGAAAAACCTAGCACAATCAGGAAGAATTTAGGAATTATTTCTTTTCTGTGTGCATGAATTCAACCTACAAGCAGATGAAATGGTAGCATGACCTCAAAATGCAACATATAAACTGAATTATCCTATGGGTAAAAGGGAGCTCATGTGGTCCAGTCTAATCTCCATAAGAAACTTCAAACTACAAGCTGATGCAGTTGCAGCTTTACAGCCAGGACAGATGTGATGGTTGTACTGGTACAAATGGTAGCTTTCTTATTGTAGCTGTATTCACACCTGCAGCATTTTTTTGGTATAGCACACTAGTAGCCCTGGTAATGTAGACATATCCTGCACATGAAATTATCACCTGATGTCATATCTGAAAAATGTAAAGTTTACATGCAGATTATGTTGGGTTTTATTTGCTTATCATTTGCTATAAATAAAAAGACAGGAATATTGGATTTGGACCTTAAGTACAAACAGATAATAGAAGATAAATTATTCTGAAATTACATTTTGTGGAAGTGAAGGAACAGTAGCCTCATAGCAGAGAGGTAAAATCTATTACAACCCAAGTGTGTTTGAGGGTAGTGTAGTCAATACCCCAAGCTATGTTATTTCAAATTAATGGTGCCTGTAAACACACTTTTCTTGGCACATCTTATTTGTATCTGCTGGAGTTATATACAGCTGCAAAGCATCACCAGAAAGTGGCACTTTGCAGAGAAATCTGATTAAGAAGATGAAGAATTTTCATAATTTCAATTAACTAAAATGAATGGGGTAAATCTCTAAATCCAGTTGACAAGTAGTTTGTTTCGTATAAATCCCATTTGCCTGGGAACAAAGATCCAATAATCAGCAATGCTACACCATGAAGAAAATTCTAAACTAAAATCAATAGCAATAATACAAAAAGAGTAGCTTTATCTAGACCTGTACATTACACAAGCATATCTTTAGAACTGTGGATGCAGTTAAATGAAAATAGTGCAAAGGGGCTAGTGAGAGCAGACATCATTTCTAAATGGGAATAGAAATAAGTTGTACTACTATAAGCTATTTTCATACTAGGGCACTACAGCTAGTGTGAACACAAGTACAAAAGAAGTATTACACCTTTAACTGAATTAATTACACCAGCCTGTAGCTTGTGCCTGTGTAAGGCATCAGAATGGACTTTGATCAATTGAACAGCTTAGTGATTTTGACATTGTCCAACATGGCTCCCAGAGGCATTCTTTTTCTATTTTTCAGGCTATTTGCAACCTCTTTTTCATATACTGAGCTGTCACAGCATCTCAGTAGGATTCTGCAAGGTAGTCAGTATTAGGATTAATACAAAGAATTCCAAGTGATATTCCAAGTGATATGTCCTTGAAGGAAAACAAAACAGAAAAAAAAATGCAAGCTTTACAATTTTTATAATTATCTTTTTAGAATTTCAAGCCTTTTATATTCTTCTTACCAAAGTCCATTATTTTTCAATAAGTTGTACAGATAAGATGTCTTCAGTGAACACAGTATCTAATGAAAGCACCTCTGATGTACACTGAAGGACTGTTTCGGAGGACACCAAATCCATCCTTTAAACCACCTGGAAAGACAACCTAATCACTCTCAATATGATTAAACATTTTTAAATTCATGTAAATTATGTAAGTATGTATTCTGTGTCTGCATTGTTTGTTAGACATACACTTTAATGTTTTGGGGTGGTTTTGGTTTTTTTTTAAGCAAACCTATTTGTATTAAACATATATACCCCTCAAGTAGATGAAACTTCACAAAATTCCAGGCATGGGAGGAGCTTGGAAAAAGTGATCCAGCCCTCACCTTGTCCCAGAGGTTTTCATGGGTGCTTTCTAACAAAATAGTTTTTCTTTACATCTGTTTTTAAAATCATTTTGTGATGGAGACTCCATAGATTCTCTTCAAAATCAGTTTCAGAACCTCACTATATCTTGATCTCAGACTTCTCTCCATAGTTTACACCCATTTTATTTTGTCCACCACAGTCATAGAAGAAGACAGCTTCCCTTCTTCTCTGCATGAGTGTTTTACATATTGAAAGGTTTGTTACTGTGCCTGTTTATAAAACCTTTGATCATTCTTGCTGCTCTCATCTGTGTGAAGAATGTTCAGTGTATCATACTGAAATGCAGGACTTTTGATCTCTCAGAGCTATCTGAAGTAGCAGTAGATGTAAAACATCAGCTTGCCATAGCATTTTTGCCTGTTTGCGTTGCATTGGAGAAGGTGATGCCAGTTTCTGGCTCTGCCATAATGCATTAAATAGGTTTTGTATCAGCAGGTTCCAGGAGAGCTTCAGACTAAGAATTTGGAGACATGAATTCTTCTTCTATTTCTGACCTTGACCACCATGCTTTTGCCTCAAAGTGTCTGCTTCCTCTGTAAAAAAACTCCCACTCACAAAATGGTGCATAAACCCCAGGCATTGCTAATTATATTTTTCAGCTGTTTGCCCACACTATCCTTGTATTGGAAACTCTGGAATAGATTGTACATTATTTAAAGTATTTGTTCAAATTCACAGAATGATGATAGGTAATTGACATACAAGACAGGCTGATGGCTTGTCACAGGCTGTTTGAACTGTCAGGCTGCTGGCAAACCTTGGATTTTCAGTTGCAAACAATTTCTGAACAATATTGCAGAGACACAAGTTCACTTCCTTCCTGGATCTGCATTATTAATGATCTGCCCAAACTTAGCTTAGATGGAGATGCTTTGAAGTTGCTTTAACGGTAACTGGTAATTTGTTGATTGTTAAGAGAGGCAAGGGCAGGGAATTGATTAATTCATTCAGAAAAGGAATCGATTACTCCTCTAAGCACGCTTACCCTTGTAAAGAAGAGTTTACAGAGTAGGGTGCTTTACAAGGACCTTGGGGAAAAACAGAACTTCTGGCTGGATTTTAATTGCCTGTCTATTTAGGTGTTTAGGTTGCTTGCAGCCTCTGCTTCCTTTGAAGTTAAGAGTCCGAGCCCCAAAGGACTACAACTACAAAGTAACTACTAATTGTTAAGGGACTATACATTAAAAAAAAAATTCTCAGATTGTATATTCTCTATTCCTCTCACCACACACCCCCCCAGTATCCAACAGGTAGCAAATATCTAAACTTCGCAGAGACCTTTTAAACCTCTTTCATGATAAGTTATTGAAGAAAGCTAGCAAACAGCACAGAGAAAAGTCATGGCACAGTTTAAAACCTGAATGAGAAAGAATTAGACATAAGTAGCTATTTCTCACTGTTGACAGAGGTTAATACTAGAGTGACCTAGGGAGCAGCCTTAGCACTGGACATTCAACGCACGTATTAATGAACTGGAAGGGAAGGTGAACAGCAAGGTGACTGCATCTCCTTGATTACTTTAGATTCTTGTAGCCAGTGAGTATTACAAGAAACTTTGAAAGGATTTAGCAAGCCAGGGATATGTGTCAGTTGCAGTGAATCCACAGATTGCTATGCACAATTTTTCTCACTGCTGTAAATTAAGAAAGAAAAATTTGCTTCTCCTTAAGAAAACAGCTAATATATTGTCTTAGGGTTATCTTTTTTGTTACTGCTCTTAGGCTACGTTTTCTGCTGTTTCAGCTCTATTCAGAAAGAAGTGAGCATTAAGGATAATGAAGGAAAAGAGGCTAGGGGTCAGCCCAGGTGTGGTATGGGCGGGAGAGTCTGCCTTTTCAGCATCCTTTGATATCTTAACTGTTCCATCAAACTGCAGCATAAATTATTTGTCCAAACAAAAAAATACCTGTCACATTAGGAAATCAGCTCTCCTGAATCTGGAGACAGTCACTGAATCACTTGGAAAGTCCTTCTCAGCACGGGAAAGCAATGAACACCAATAACTACTGGCTGTCCACTGTGTCTTTTTGTACTGTATCTATAAATTCTACCACTACTGCTGCAATGATGGCAACACATTTGTAAAAGCCATGACAGCTTACGCCACTGTTTCTCATATCAGTTGCATAAGGATCCTTTACACCAGACCCCAACACATTCCCTTTGAACAGAGATTTTCTTTCTCCTCCACTGCAGTTCATAGAAGCTCATCAACCCAGGCCTGCAAGATTATATACTAAAAACATGTTTAACAGTACTTAAAGCAAACCTAGAGGTGACAGCTGTGAGAAATGAAGTCATTTGCAGCCACCCTACGCAGGCATTCCTGCCACTGCTAGCTAGAAGGGAGGTGCCTCAAAGACAGGACCCTTGCAGGAGAACCCAAAGCTTTGTCACACCAGATTAGCTAACCTTCAGACAAATAGATTTGTACTTCACATCTGTTGTGATTGCTTTTTGCAAAGTGGAAAGAGTTTAGTACTTGTTTATTTTGTTGAAATGCACATTTATCTTTGTTACTTCTGTATTAAGGATTACTGGATTGGGTGACTGGTTCTCAAATATTTCTGTATAAGGACTCTAGCTAAAAACAGAAGAAAGTTCCACAACTTTCAAGCAGCTATAAATAAATAAATGGAACTTGGTCATTCCCAATAATATGAGAACTAAAACCCTGAAGTGTAGAAAGCCAGTGGAAAGTAGTGCTTTGTAACTGCTGTTCCTTTATCAGCTGCCAATTTTAAACACCCTTTTGCATTTTAAAAGGGCTGCTGTGTATGTCTATTTCAGGAATAAACATTACAACTGCTTTCCTGCAACACTGTATTTCACAATGCTATTTCAACTGTGCAGAATATAGTGGTTCTACAGTTCAACATTAAATAATAGAACTATTTAGAAAGCAAATATTAAGCCAAAGAGCTTCAAAGCTGCAACATTTTGGCGTTCATGTATTTAAAATCACAACTAAAACAAAACAAAACCCCCTAAATTAAATAGAATAATTCATTCATTTGAAAAGAGGTTCTAATTAATATCCTCAAGGCCAGACTTACAAATTTTGCTCTCTCCCAGATTACAGAATAAAGAAAAGCCCTCAAACCTTTTTCAGCTCCCATCTTACTACACTGAACTAACACTTTCTGGAGCAGAAACTACTGGGCTGTACAAGCCTGAAGTTTATTTGCAAATGCATTGCATCAGACACTCATTGCTTTCCCTTCCTGTAGACTAAAACTCTTACTGCTGCCCATGCCATCAAGAACGCTCTGCTGTAGGAATCATGGATATGAATGCTGGCCATATTTTGCCACTCTATTTTTTTTTTTTCACCACCCAAATGCTATTGCATTACATGCTTTGCATTATTTTTGCTCTTTATCTTGCCTGATAATTTCCTACATTCCCCAATAACACAAAAAAATTCCTGCTTTGCCCCTTATGTAGTACCTGTAGAGATCTTCTCTGCAGCATCACTTTCCAATGTTATTTCCTCAAAAAAAAATCTTCAATTCATAATCAAAGAGAGATAAACGGTTTGCCCCCTTTCCCCAAGACAGGATGACTATGATCATTTCTATGTTCCCAGTTCTCATATGAGTGACTCAGTTTCATTCAGTCCTACATTGTCTTGCCTTGATTAGCATGTACAATGAATTCAGCATGTACAATGAATGCAGTCCCACTACAGCCCTCAGTTCTGGAAGGACATTTACTCCTAGTGATAAAGAGTCACAAGTCATGAAAAAGTGATATTCAGTCTAACCACCACCTACAAAGTGCTTCTGCTTTGATGATACAGTCACACACACTGCATGCGATCCTGCATGCTTCTTCAGCTTCTTGGCTAGCGTTTTGTTGAAAACTCCTCTCTGTCACTGGCTCCACTGTTTAACATTTTTTGGCATGCAAGCAGGAGAAATTCAGGATTCTCCAGTTTGGTAGCAATATCCCGGGCAGCTGTACTACACAGGTTAACACTTCTTAAATGCATGAGTATTTCCTACTTCTGATCTTCTCGTTCCAGAGGGAAATCATAATGTTTCAATGAGTAATTTACTAAATAACCATGAAAATGAATGAAGCACAAATTTTCTGGGGACTTATTTATATGTTGGAGAATCAAAAAAAATAAAGAAAATTCTTCTTATTCCCTAAGTATATATACACTTGGCTATGTTGTATGAACCCAAGTGCCTTTACTGCAAAAATAACTTCTTGTAGGAATAACACTCAAAGCTCAATTTCAGTTTTACAAATATGGAACACCTCTGGTGAAAACAGTGGAACTATTTAACACTTTCTCTAATATTTTCCCCTAATATTTCTGAAGAAAGGGAAGCACTACATCTTACAGAAACAGAAAAGACCAATGCCTCTGAGCAGACCTGGCCTCTTGCAGACACATGGCTTGGCTATCAATTGAAACAAATACCATATGGAAACATTTGCCTGAAGACACTGTGCAAAATAGGGAGCAGATTGCTAACACAAACATCTTTGAGGCCTAATATTTCATGTTTCTCTGATGTAGTCATATAACTTTGGGGAAACTGGTTTTCAGATGCTACCAGTACTGGCACAGGTCTGGAGACAAGACCTTGTGTATGCTACTGTATTAAAACACAGATAAGAAGTTGACTAAATTGCAATTCTCAGCTTGCTGGAAAAGACATTAATCTCAAATGTCTTAGGCAGGAACATGGAGCTCATTTTTGCTGCTGGTTTTTGTTTTGTTTTGCTTTACTTGGAGAGGGATGTTATCTGTAGTTTTGTTTGTGGATTTTTGTTTTACCTTTGCAAAGGAAGTGGAAGATTCCTATGGCTATTTCCATGCCTCCTTGTCATCTGCCACTCAAATCCAAAGTACATTCATTTATCTCCTCATTACAAAGAAAGTGTTTGGATCAAATTGCACTGAATTCTTCAATTTTCAAGAGGAAATTCTTATATATTAGTATCAAAGTCCAGAAATCAGAGAAATTCTTACCACTTACCACCTGGTGATCACAGATCCGCAAGTAAATTAAGTTACCATCTTTCTTTATCTCTCTGAAATAAAGCAAAATAAATAACAAAAAAAAAAAATTCAACTTTATGCTAGCCGTTACTCTTTCTACTTATACACACAGAAGTTTCCCTCAGGCTACAAGGGATTAGTCTATTTTAATCTAAGAACATACAAAGCATACACCCCAACTTTAAAACAGAATAGAGAGAATAATCAATTAATCTATAATTACAGGCATATATGGATTTGTGAACACAAGGAAATAGTTGACTGAATTTCTCATTACGACAAAAAAAATCCAAAACAAAAACCCAACTGCCAATAACTTTATAAAGTGACAATGTTTTACAAAATTGTAGAATAGTTTGGGTGGAAAGGGACTTTAAAAATCACCCAGTTCCAACTCCCTGCACATGGGCAGGGCCACCCTCCATTTAGACCAGGTTATTCGAAGACTCTTCCAGTCTAGCCTTGAACACTGCCAGGGATGGGGCAGTCACAGCTTCTCTGGACAACCCATGCTAGTTTCCCTTATAGGGAAGAATTTCTTCCTAATACCTAATCTAAATCTCCCCTCTTTTGACTTAAACCGATTCCTACTTCTCTTATCACTACATGCCCTTGTAAAAAGTCCCTCTCTATGTGTCTTGTAGCCCCCTTTAGGTAGTGGAAGGCTGCTCTAAGGTCTCCCCAGAGCCTTCTCTCTAGGCTGAACAACCCCAACTTTCTCAGCCTATTTTCATACAGGAGGCGCTTCAGTCTCCTGATCATCCTCGTGGCCCTCCTCTGGACTTGTTCCAACACTTCCATGTCCTTTTTATGTTGAGGACACCAGAACT
>JBCJKH010032596.1:0-49917 GCA_039877255.1 Loriculus beryllinus
GGAAGGCTGCTATGAGGTCTCCACGCAGCCTTCTCTTCTCCAGGCTAAACAGCCCCAACTTTCTCAGCCTGTCTTCACGCTTTTCACCTGCTTTAACTGCGGTTTGTGCTAGGTGGTTTTTGTCTTTAAACAACAATGGCACAGAAATATTTCAGCTTTTTTCTGTTCTTAGTGTGGTTTTATCTGAAAGTAACCTCATTTGCTCAGAGGAGCAGTGTTTTTAATTTCTGACAGTGTAAAATGTGTATAAGGAAATAGGTTGTCCTGATTATTCCCAGGATCAGATTTTTTTCCTTATGTGCTTATAACTGAAGAACAAGAAGAATGACTCTGTGTGATGACCCAGAGTATTTGTTTACTTTGGAAGCTGCTGGGACTCTCAAATTTGCTACATCTGGAAAATGGGACTCTCATTCTAGAGTTCCAGGAATTACTGGTTTGCAAATTAATTGATGATAATACTGAAGAGTATGGAGTATATCTATGTTTGCCAAGACAGATGAGTGAGGGGGGAATTGGTATGGCTAGAGCAGCTGAAGATTTTAAAAGACAGTTGTACAAGGTATACTGGTGCCTGTTGAAATAGGGTATGGGTGGTCTGGGAATGAGGAAAATAAAGTCTTATATCTTTTGATACAAAATGACGTCTTTTAAATTTGGACTTTAAGATTCAGTAAGGATTTTATTTTTTTTTTAATTGATGGCAACACAATAGTTTATTATTATTTTAGTATTTAAATTGATGAAAAAAGAATAGTCATTATAAATTTAGTCCAGAGATGACCAGGATCGTTTTCTTGGCACTGTGAAAGCATGAGAATGATCCTAAATGTGTCTTTAAGCAAACAATAAAATTAAGCCCAGCAATGAGCCAGAGTTTAAGATTAAAAATAGCATTTGATCTGAAGCTGAAAATAGTTGTGAGCTGGAAAAATGAGTGACACTGTAATAAAAATATCTGGAAACGAGCTTCCAAGAATACATGATCCATGTAAAGGTGTCCACGTAAAAGGACAAATGCTCAGAGTGGAACAAAGGATTTGTGTTTCCAATGTAGGTGTCTTTAAGGTATGTGTTATCCAGCCTTTCAAATCTCTGACCAGACATGTACTCCAGGTGGAATTTGTTTGGAGCTGCCTTTGGCGGCACAGTTGACCTTGAGTTTGCCTTCTGATTCCCTTTAGCAGGCATGGACAACCTGCTAAAAGGCCAAACGATCTGTTGAGTGAGGGCTTATTTTTTTAACTTTGATTTGTCATGGAACAAATGTGAAACCCATGATAAAAACTAATGAAATTAGTGTGTAGGTGTCACCAGTGTGCAGGGATTGCTGACTAAGCTCTCGGTTAAATGCCAGCTAAATCTTACTGGCTTCTATTAATTTTTGTTCACAAAATCGTTCCATGGGTACTCGGATGCCAAAGAGTGGAATTGTTTCCTGATTCATCTGGGATGGCTGGCTAACTATAGCAGCTCATTCTTTAAATAGAAGCAGCAGACCACATCTTAGGTGCTTTCTGTGTTTTGCAGGAGGGTGGGTTAATTAATAACAAGAGAATGAGGTGTTAAAAAGCCTTGCTGGTATCCCTTCAGTGAATATAAAAGGGGAAAAATGGACAGAAGGAGTAAGCTGTTATTATTAATATAGAGGGGAGGGAGGAATTCCCAGTTGGTGACCCAGGTGTTGATCATTTCCATTTGGGATGCAAGCGTATGACCACCTTGGGCTTCTGAAATGATGAAACAGCATTTTGCAGCACAAACAACTGCTAAGTTTCACTCAGTTGTGATCACCCTGTAACCTGTTCTGCCTGGCCTTTGGTGTGTAGCAGGGGTGCAGGTTTGAGCTTGAGTGTGCTCATTGTTCTCCATGCCAGTATACAAAGTAGTTGATCTTCCATAGTGTCTTTGTAGTCACACTGGGGGTTATGGACCAAATGGGTGGACTCATGTTTGTGAGAAGCTGGGTGACCCTACAGGCTCAAAGTGTCAGTGTTCAGAAGTCCAGCTAGGGCTTGATGTTCATCATCTTCATCAGTGACCTAGATGGGGTGGAATGTCCCTTAGCATGTTCACAGATGACATCAGGTTGGGAGGAAGAGTCAATGCACTGGAGGAAAAGCAGGGCTGCCATTCAGAGGGATTTAAGAAATGTGGAAGAATGGGCCAGCAGGAAACTTGGAGCGTTTCACAAAGATGTATGCAGACTGTTTGGGATAACCAAGCAGACGGAGAGCAGCTGGCCAGGTAGCACCTTTGCAGAAAAGGACTCCTGATGGGCAGGGTGGATATCAGTCAGTGCCTTTGTGACACTGAAAGATTACTGCACAGTGGATTAAGATACACAAGATATGCAAGACCATATCTGCAGATAAGGGAAGTGATCGCTCCCCTCTGTTTAGCACTGAGGGCTTCCTCTGGAATGGTATCTGTTTTTTTCCAGTTTTACCCTCACTTTCCTGTGCAAGAAAGATACTGGCACATGAGCAACTGCAGCAGAGTGCTGATGAGGGATCTGGAGGTGTGACCTACATGGAAAAGCTGAAGGAACCGGCTTTGTGTAGGCCTGGGGAAGAAAAGGGCAACAGCAATTACCATTGCTGGCTTCAACTACTGAATGGATTCGTGTTTTCTATATAGCTCCCTTCCCCAGCTGTTCTTGGTGCATGGTGAGAGGGTGGAAGACAGCAGTCACTAATTGCACCAAGAGAAATCCCAACTAAACAGAAGGAAAGGTTCTTTCACCATGAGTGTGTCGAGCCCTTGCTAAGGTTACCCAGAGGAGTTGTGCAGGACTTGACAGACAAAGGCTCAAAGTAACTTGATTTTGTTCTGAAAGTAGCCCTGCTTTGGGCAGAAGGTTGAACTAGAGATTTCCAGAGGTCCCTTCCAGCTTGCTGTATTCTGTGATTCTCTTTCAAGACCCTGGGATTCTGATGGCACCGGGCTGCTGGTTTCCCATCCGCATGCAGTCTGCAGTCAGCAGGCACTGGTTGTTATTGTTTTAGGCAGAGACCTTTTCATCCTTATATCTTAAGGGGCAATAAGGATATCAGTGAGCTGCTTATAGTATCAAGCACTACCCATAAGGCAGCATTTGACCAGAAGAGTTTCAGCATTCACATGAACAATGATCTCCTCCATCCCCCAAGCACTGCTCTTGTCAAGGCTCTTCCTTTTAAACTCTGTCCCAATGTTTTGACAAATGAGTGATGGTCAACATGAATTTAGGTATCTTTGGTCTCTTGTCCCCCGTGTAAGTTCTGGACAGAATACTGCTTGCCGTAGCAGAAAATTTGGGCAGAGTGGAGAAAGGACTTGCACAGTGCTCCTAGTGTGTGGTTTATAATGCATGGGGCACTGAGGAGTAGGAATAGATATGGCAGGTGGACATGCTTCTCATTTTCTGTCCTTTGAAACACAGGAAATAAATAAATAAATAGAACCACTGCATCTGTGAGGCATCCCTGATGCATTTTAACTAGAAGCAAATGGCATTGCCCTACTTGCAAAGAAAACGTGCGGGCATAAAAGCAAATGGATGTGAGTTAAAGGAAGAATACTTCTGCCTTTCTTTTGACTTACCAACCTCTATCAATTTTAAACCTGTATATTTCTGACTCTTTCACTTTTGTTACTGCTTATCTGATAGATAAACCAAGTGCAGATACTCCTGAGGTCTGTTGTGTTTGCACTTCCAGTTTTCTCTTCTTACTGTAACAAAATAAGACCACCACTACCAGAACTCCACAAACATTGTTTACTCAGATTCACTGGTGTTCAACATCCTGATATTTCCAGCAAGGCTTTGGACTAAACAGATACTAAATTCAATGTTGTAAACCCCACCTTTTCTTTAGGTTTCTGTATCCCTGTGCTTTAATCACTCTGATAAGAAAGACATTTTCTTGCTCTAGAGTCACATCTCCTGTGTAGCCATTTCAGTGGTAATAAAATTTTAATGAAAGAATTTTTAATATAGTCTACTAGGCTGTGATAAAAATTGCCTTGCAGCAAAAAAATAAGAATTATAAGGCATCATCTGAATTCTTCCAGTATTCTTATCTTTCAACTGTGCTTTATACTTACAGCAGACAGAGGACTATAAAAGCTTTTAACTGTTTCAGATTTTCCTCTTCTCACAGATTTTTGAGCCTTGGTCTTCAGATCTATGGGTGCTTTATCTAAACAACAGTTATCAGAGAGAGACAAGTATTCTTTTACTTGGACTATAGTGTTCATTTGTTCTCATTTTTAGTATTCCCATCAGTTGCATCCATACTTAATCAAACAGAACTGAAAACCTGCCTTGTGGACTCCTGCCTAGAGTGTTCTAAGACCTCTAGGTTCTCTGGCTGGCTGGCTTTGCTAGTGATCTGTGGTGTGCAAATTTAAGCTAATTAATTCCTTTCTGTGTCCTCATTTTGTCTTCTGCCCAGTGGTTATCTCACCTGTTCAGATTTTAAATGGTACAGGGATGTTACTATGATTTTTACAGATCTCATCCAGTAATGTCCTACTTCCAGCAGAAGCCTATAGGCTACACTCCTTGTTTCCTCTCAAAATGATGCTGTGGTTGTTCTGGAAATGTAGAGGGTGTCATCTGAACTGAGCACTGATTTGAAGAGATTCTTAAGGACAGAACTTAATCATTGGTTGGTTTTAAATCTGGGTCCAGAATGCTTTTGACTTGAGCTGCCAACAGCTTAGTGCTGAGTGACTAATAAAGGGTCTTCTTTTGAGTGGTAATATAAAAGAGGCTAATGAAATATAGACAGATTTGTAGCCTCAAGTATTTATTCTTGAGAAATTAAGGTGGATCACAATTGCAACCAGGTTGTATCAAAATTAGGACCATTCAAAACAAAACAGTGGTACCTATTTTAAAGGCAATGACCAAACAACAGATCAGGATTACAGTACTATAGTACATCCTTTAGTAGTACAAAGGTGAAGGAAAAAAAGATGGCAGAAAATCAGGATTCAGATTGTCAGATGGTGTAAACTGATCTTTCCACCAACATCATCCTTCTCAAAGAGAAACATACAGGGTTTTTTATCAGGGGGCAAAATCAACCATAACTAGCTGAGGATCTGGCCCAAAGTTATTTGTTAGTTATTTACTGCAAAGGTCTATTAAATGCCAGGCTCTCATGGTACTAAAAGTGATGCTTTAAGCTTAACCCACCTTCCTTCTGAAAGAACAAACCTTTGTTTAACCAACAAGATGCCAATAAAAAATAGGATTATAGAAAAACTTAATGAGATGACTTTAATAGGTCCTATTTTGTTTCTTGGCAACAGAAAGCATATGACAGTCAAATGTCTGCCAAATGTTTTGTCTTCATATTATCCATTAGTGATCCGTTGCCTGGCTCCTGAATTAAAAGCCATGTCAGGGGAGAGCAATCAGTATCAGCAAGTTCCCAAGCTACCTCTGAATGTGGAACAGCAGAAGCGGGTTGCATGTTCTTATAGCTTTGCAAACACTCAGCTTAGCTTAAGGAAAGAGCAAGTTGTTAAGTAAATCTTGAAATAAAGTGTAATGGGAGACTGCCATTTCAATCTGAGAAACTATTTAAAGCTCAGTGTATCACAGCTGGAATATTTGCATTTCTTGGAAGCATACACTGAAACCCCAGTAGAATTGAGTCAGCCTCCTTCCTTCCTGCATGGATATGTTGGGGAGCATGCAAGTTACTCCTCTTTGCCTTCTGATAATGATTGCAAGGACAGGGATGCCTGGGCTTTTTCACCAGGGCTGTCATTAGCTCAGTGTGTGACTGCTTAAAAGCACTTGGCGTCTATAGGGGTGGAATTTTTAAAACTGGCTGCCTAAATTAGGCATCTAAAAATAAATAGCTTGTGTTCTTGCAGATGTGAAGTCTTGTTTCAGGTTATTGTGTTGGAAACACTTGGCTTCTGTGTTTGTTTACCTGTAAAACTGAGCAGTGTTGAGAGGCATCATAAATAGTCTCAAATCTTTGTGCAGAGAAAGCACATAGAAAATTACTTTTATTTTTTTTATTTTTATTTTTTATTTTTTATTTTTTCTGAGGATGCCGGAATTTTGTCCTCAATCTCATCAAAGCAGCAGGTGACACGCTTAAAAGCCAAAAAAAAGCTATTTTGGAAGTGTTTCTTCCTGTAGCACTGGAATACAGGATGGCGCTCACTACTTCAGAGTGTAAAGCAGTGAAAAGGAGGAATGTATTCCAAAAGGATTTAGGAAGAATTATAGAGCATAGGTGCATTGGTAGCTGATCTGGAGGCAGTCTCCATTGTTACCATGATTTTGCTACGATGTGGGAGAGTATCTAGAAGGCTCACTCAATATTTGCCCTCATTCAGGTGCTTTTTCCCTTAAGCACTTCCTCTCGACTGCTAGCAGAGGCATTGCAGGTTTTAGATCTTTATTTATGCCTTGCCTAATTAAAACACTGTACAAGCTAATGAATGGGTTTAAAACATTGAGATCATCAAATGAAATGGAAATGCAAGAATTTCAAATGATGTCTGAAGGGGGAGGGAAGGTCTTTATCTAACTACAGAGCTTCAGTGTTCTGCCGTTGGCCCAAATCTCTCTCATAATGAATTTATCTACGGGCTGCTGCACTAGATACTAGGGCTGTCTGGGTACTAGTAGCTCTGTATTAATATAGGCCTCCTTTTAAACCGTGTGACAGTTTACAAAATGCTCGGGGATACACAGGGATGAAAGGTGCATAAATACATGCAGAATGCTATAATTTAGATGCAGTTAGCAATGCACAAGAAAGGAGGGTTTGCCAGGCTACATTTTATATGTCTGTAAAGTTTCATTTTCTGGAGCATGGAATACATGGCATAATACTTGTTCTAAGCAGTTACACTTGAAACTAATTGCTGTGCACAAGCTCTGGGGCGGTTACTTGCTTCTGCTGCGAGACAGAGGCATTGACAGTGATGCAGTAATTTCATAGATAGGGGAAAAAGTTCTGAAGGACTCACCAGTGGAAAGTGTAAATGAGAAGGAGAATTACCAGCAATCAAGAGGCTCAGCCTGTATTGGGAGGTGAGAGAATTGATGATGTAAGGAGGGAGAGTGCTTGTCATTTTCCTCCTGCTGCCGTCACCTACCAGCCAGCTCTGGTGTGAATGCTGTAGCATCTGCAGGAGCTGTGCAGAGATATTTTCTGTTATGTGGGACTTGGAGTGAGAAGAAATAAGGAGATACACTATGAAGGAACAGGGTAAGTTAATTCCCTATGATAAGAGCTTATTTGTGTCCTGTAAATTCTGTCTTCTACAGTTTTGTTTTAAATAAGTACTTCTCTATAAATAAAGGTGGAATGGCACTGGGTTGGGATTCATGATACCTAGGTTCACTTTCTGAGCTGGGCATAGGGTTTTATGGTCCCGGACAGATCGCTTAGTTTGTCTGGTGTTTTCCTCATCTGTAATATGGAAAGAGTATCTCAACAGGGATAAAAACTTGCAGGGATCAGGCTGAGCTGATATAGTCTAATGTTGTCTAGGAAGAACTGCTTTTGAAACTGGAAAGATAAATTGTGATGCTTTGCATGTCTCCCACTAGACCCAACAGGAATGTGCTGACTCATAGATCTGTGACTACAGAAAGTGGCCAGTAATATTCGTGATTAGTAAGTTTTCTGATAGTTGTTGCTTCAGTTTGGGTTACATGAAGTCTGGAGGAAAAACAAAGCAATAAAAAACAAATGAAAATCCCACAGATAAGCTCTTACATGTCAGAAATGTCAGACTGTTGGTCAGTGTGACTGAGTCATGGAGAACACTGTTGTCTTTCTGTTTTTCTCTCTCACCAGTGTAGTTCTGCATATCCCTTGCACTATGGGGATTGATTATTCCCAGTCACTTTGTAGGAATAACAATAAGCCTGAGAACTGTGTAGGACGGAATAAGCTAAATCAAATAAATTGATGGGGAACTAATAGCCAGCAAGTCTCTGCTGAGCTTCAGTAGCCAACCAAAACATCTCTCTGTGGAGCATAACAGTCTGCAGGATTTCAGTCTTGTCACTTGGCGAGATTTGTGTGAGTTTTTTCATGGGAACAACATGCAATGTTTATGGCAGCGCAGTGGCAGATCTGAAGTTCTCTGGAGTTTCTGGAGCCTGGACCCTCAGCATGAGGAAATGTGGACAGAAATTCCTGAGATGAGACTTGGGAGTTAGTATAATGGGAGAAGTGATCACTTCTCACATGGTGTACAGAACTGCTGGGTGTGCTCAGGTGATTTAACATAAATGAAAATCAGTGCGTCATCAGTTGTATTAAAGAGTTGATGTACATGTACATGCACGGCCATAGAGAAGACTCAAGTTTATATGTCTCAAATATAGCGTCTAATGCTACAGCTACTAATACTGTATAGCCAGTGTGAGTGTGATGACTTGTACAATATGCAGATGTATATTGAATCATTCTCATCTTCCTTCTCTTTCATCTCTTCACCTAAACAATAAAGTTATAAATGTGGTTAACTGCAGAAGTCACACCGGCATACTTCACAAACCTGTCTCTTACTGAGGCCAGAACTTATTTCTGAACCCACAGAACTCCTTTTCAGTATTTTACCTATCTTCATTTTATACGCAATACACAGTTGTATTTAGGAGCAGAGTAAAGAAAATGAGTAAATGCTAGTGGTCAACACTTCCTGGGAATATAGTGTTTGAGATTTTTTCCTCTGTAGAACAGGAGTAATTGTATCTCTTCACCACATCAGAGTGGTAGTAATGGTAATTAAAGTGTGGAGTGCTTTGATTATTAAAAAGCAGAATGGGGGCGGAGAGAAAGCAGTGTTTCTGACGAGTTAATCATGTTCAGTCAGGCATGTTAAAGTCCAAACAGGGTGAACGCCCTGTCCTGCACTCCACTTAATTTGGCAGCAAATAAAATGTATAAAGCCAGAGGAAGGGAATGCCAGACTGAGAATAAAGGTAGAGAGACCAGGTTCTGCCTGTGCTGACATTTATCTGCGTGTCTGCATGAGTGTGTATTTTTAACAAGCTGGCTGAGAAGGTGACAATTCATTGTTGGAAAAATGAAGTCCAAGGGTTCAGGAAAATCAGGATTTAATGTTTGAAGCAGGAAATAAAAAGTAGTTGTCCATAATTTGGTTAGATTTAGCAGTTCTCACCCAGGAACCTGAAAAGTTTTGTATGTTTCTGGCATCTTTTCGTACATATTTAGAGGCGAAATAGTGGGAATTTTGTTGTCTAAAGTGAAATCTTAGGGATAAAATGGGATTCTTGTTACAGCAGCATCTCTCAGTCCCTAATAATGTCCAGAGAACAATACATGTGTTCTAGAGAGGGCTTCAGGTTGCAAGTTTCAGGTTTTGCACCTTATGTTTGGCTGCTTTTCAGTCTCATTTCCTAGGACATCAAGGTTATTCAGCTGCTCTGTCAGTCTTCCCTCTCTTCTCCTTTCAGGGAAAGAGAACTGAAAGATACTAATCAGTAGTTGAGGTACATGAGAAATATGAGAGTGAAAGAACAGAGTGTGTGGTTTAGGACGTACGGATGGAAATTGAAGATATTGAGCAGTTAAGGAAGACAGCTTAAGGGCTCCATGGGTGGATTTAAAGGACATGGAGAGGAACTGGAAAAGCAGACAAATGGAAAGGAACAGAAGGCATTTCTGAGAATGGTATTGCCAAGAGGATGTTACATGGAGGTAGGGCAAAACCCGAAGGGTGTTGAGGATGTTGGACGCAAATCTGTCACAATAAAAAGATTAATTAAATCAGCTGCTCAGGGAACAGTTTGTTTCTGGATATGTACAACTGCGTAGAAGGAAGTGCCTGGAAGTCTACACTTACAGTCGGCCTAATTGCCTCTGTCCGGGTGGGGTGTTGTGGGAACCTAGGGAAGATGCCTGGAATTTTCTTTGCCTGCACTGTTTGTGGAACGTGGCAACAGTGTTTCTTCAATCCCTCTCCTCCACATTAGTTCATTTTGGTGCGATATAGCCATAAAACAAAAGCAGTGGAGTGTAGGTGAGATGATGAGTAAAATAGAAAGAAAACAGTCTCAGGACAAGGTCAAGCCCCTTTGTAGTCAACCTTTGAGAGTGGCTGTGTGGAAAAAAAACCTTATTGCTTTGAGTTGGTCAGTGCCTTGGAGTGTGTCACTGAAAGACACTATACCATGGTCCTGGTGACTAATGGAATATCTACAGGAAAATATTCACTCTTCCTTTAAACTGTTTGGGAACACAGACACACCTATTTTGTTTGAGCCACTCCCTTTAGTACTATTCAACCCAGCAAATACTGGGAGTAAAGCCATAGAGTGAGCCACCTCTGAAGGACCTCGGTTGTTCCTCCAGCTTGTCCTCTGTACTGTGAAAGGCTTTAGAGGTCCAGAAACATTACTACTTGAGAGCACAAATGGAACTAGAAATACATCAGAGCTCCGCAAACGGCAAAGGTTTGTCCTGGGCTATAGCTCTGCTATGTATATCTCTGTTGATTAATTCCACAGGGTAAACCATCCACAGGACATTAGCTCTTGGATTTACAGAAGGAAAACAGGCTGTGGAACTTCTGTTGAACTGAACTTGGCATGCTTCTGATAGAGCAATTTAATTTGTTTTTCTTTGCTGATTTAACAGTTACGCTCCTTCTCAGTCTGGTGTATTTTGTGAGCAGTGGACTTTGTTATGTGGCTGAAGCATGTGCAGCCAGCCATGTGTTTGTCTGCTGGACTGGAGTTTTTACTACAAGGAGTAGGGTGCAAGTTCGTGGAACGAAACAGGCTTGTTACCCAGCTCTGACTGCACGTGTGGTTTTGTGGCAGGTAGTTCACTGCTCTGTTTTGCATTTATTCTTCTAGGTAAAGATGAGGACAGCATGCTCTTGCTGTGGGGTAGGTTGTGTAGAAAGAGCTTTTGTAATGTAAGGTGGCATGAAAGTTCCAAGTATCACTAGTTAATGCTTTGAATTAAAAGCTGATAACTGATCTTTCAGGATGCTATAGAGGGCAGCTTTCTTTGGCATTTAACCCAAGGAAACACTCTTATGCAATCAGTGACTGAGCACACCTACAAGTTCTTGGCTGTCCCGCAAGCGTCTGTCACTTCTGTTTGCTTCTGCCCAGGGAGGCAGGCAGCAGGATGTGGAGCAGCTGCTGCTGCTGGTGAGCGGTGCTTTTTCCTTCTTCCAAGGTGCTGCAGGTATGACTGTGCGGTACAGAATGCCAGCGTGTCACAACCTGCAAGTTACTAGGAGATGAGGCTTAAAGCACTTAGCTTCTGAGCACCAAAAGCGGTGCTCAGAAGCATGGTTTCGGTGATAAGTTGCAACAAAGTGATATGAAGTGGGTACTCTTTTCATCCAAGAGGCACGCAAATATGAGTTTGCTTAGTAAACATTTCTCTTTTTTTATACCTCAGCTTTAGGAAAATGTGGGGGAAGAGGCATCAGTATGAAAAGATATATTTAGCTTTCTTCGTAACACAAGTGTGGGTAGTTGCTTACTTTCTAACAGATAAACAAGCCCTTGGGGTACCCATTTGATTTTAGGCATCAGAGCTGGAAGAAGTAAAGTTATTTTTTCTTTGCATTGTCTAAATCCATTATTTGGCCCTTGAAAATAATGGATTTATCACACGGATATAATTTATAATTTTATTATATCACACGGATATAATCTATTTTTATGGATCTGAAACTTAAAAATGTGCAGGTAGATGTAATAAGGAATTATGTATATCTCTTTATGAAAAGTATTTTTTTCTCTTACCCTCCAACCCAGACTTTATGCTATTTATAACAAGAAATCTTTTTTTCCCCCTGTTATTGATTAGTCTTTGTAAGCCAAACACTTCACCTAATGTTGGACTAGAGATAGCAGTTTTATTTCTTTTATTTCTCTCGATGTGTGCTGAATTAGGTGTGCAAAATTACTTTTTTCCCTTCTCCTTTCTTTATTATTTTATTTTTTAAATACTATTTTGGATTTATTACGTTAATATAAATTAATCTCCACAGAAGTGCAAAACAACAGCATTTGGTTAAAATCAACTGTTTATATGTTGTTGTGATGTGGGAAACTACCTTATCACTCTCCAGGCCAGGCTGGACAGTGCTTTGAGCCCTTGTCTAGTGGAAAGTGTCCCTTCCAATGGCAGGGGGTTGGAACTGGATGAGCTTTAAGGTCCCTTCCAACACAAACCATTCAATGGTTATGTGAATGTATTGATCAAACAAGCGTTTGCCCGTGTCTGGTGGGGATTCATTATAGTAAGGTTAAGCTGAACATCTGTCTCTCTATTCCTGACTAGCACTAAGAGCTGGGGAAGCCTTGCTTTTATCTCTGCCTGCTTTGTCTAGTGCAGGTGACCTCATGTGTAGATATGGAAGTCTCACTATTGGGTCCTAGTAGATAAATTCTTGATCTGCAAAGCTGATAAAATACAGGAGAAAAGACTGATTGCTTCTCCCTGCTACTCTGTAGTGTTCAGACTTTCTCTTCCCGAGCTTTAGGAGGAAGTTGGGAGTTTATCTCTTTTGAAATCCACTGCATAAAGAGATGCTTTTGAGGATAATTGTTTGTCATTAAAGTGGATAATGAAAACAAATAGTTTTACTTTCATTTTTAATGAGTTTCACGTACCGTCTTTCACATTGTAGAGAAATCATGCATGGATTCTTTTTGTCAGCTCTCTCTTTTGAGCTGGGAGGCCTGACCTGGTTCTGATGATAATCCTGTAAGCAGCTGCAGAACTGCATCTTTTTACTCCTTCAGAATCAATTAGTTGGTTCTGGGAAAAGTACTGGGAGGGTTTACATTCCAAAGAAAGGATAAATATGAGGAAAAAAAACCATAACAAAACACTCAGCAAACCAGTACAAAATAATACATTATTTTGTAATTCATTCATAGTTAAAAAGGAGGTAACTGGAAACTGCCAACTTGTTCCAGTCTGAAAATGTGCCCAGCATGTGTTTATAACATAATGTTCTCTACAGATAAATCCTGTGGTGGTCAGCACCTGTTTTAACTGATTCATCTGAAAATACTGCTCAGTGCTGCTAGAAGAAGCATTCATAAATCAACTTTTAGTAGCACAGCCTGACAGATTGCCTGGCTTGCCCACTTTCTTTATTTGTTGTTTTGCTATTCTCAGTTGCGGAGCTATTCCTAAATGATACCAGGATAAAACCTCTACCTAAAAACATGAAGGTGTGTAAAGGGTGTTAATACCAAAAGGGTTGTGGAAGGCAAACTGCATGGAAAAGGGATTTTGGGTTTCAGGCATTGATTTGTGTCAGTGCTAAATCTGTATATTAAACAAGTGCCGCAGAGGTAACGTCAACACAAGTAATAGAAAACTAAGCTTTGCTCTGTACTGAGAGAGTGTTGACATATTAAAAACTCCAAACAAACCATCCTCCTAGTACGCACTGGTTGTTTGCACTCTACATAAACTGAAGAATCAGATCTCCCATTGTGCAGTAACTGTCTAGGTGCAACATTTATGTATTTTAAGTACCAGGATGTATAAAGACTCTGATGACTAAGAATGCAGCAGCAGATTCTCTCTCAAAGGTGGGCAGGACCATCTTGACTTACGTTATGATTTAGTTACAGTTTATTTAAAAACTATGCTTTTGTTTAAAGTTCTTCAGGTGGAAAAACTACTTTTGTTAGTAGCCCACAGTACACGTGACTGACTGTCATAACCTCAATAGGTGGCATTTGGTAAAGCAGTAGCAGGATAAGATCAAGAAATTCTTGCTGAAGAAATACTGCTGCAAGTCATTCTTGCAAATACAAGATGGTAAATATCAATCAAGCCGTTGATGTAGTGGTTTTAGATTCTTTGTGGCTATTCACTTGGACTCATTTAGCATTTCTGTAGTTTATGAGACACTGGTATGATTTTTCCCACTATTGTAAGACCTTATTTCCTACTTTCCATTTGAAAACCGTAGTTTGCTACATGTTGAATGCCCTCCATTTCCACTGCAGGATCAAGACTCTTGATTTAGTACTATCTCTGAATAACTCTCATAGGATTTGACAGGCACAGCTTCACAATGTTGTACGTCAGGGAAATATCATAAGATAAGGCCTGTTCTGTGTTGAGTGGCACTGGTAAAGAGCAAACCCAGCTGTACCTGTCGTCAAGGGAAGGACATGCTTCTCCTTTTTAATGTCCTGTCAGCTTTGGGAGTTTGCTGTGTTGCTCTGGCTGTTGCTTTTCCTGTTGTGCCAGATTATGGAGCTTTTTTGAATAGGTTCCTCGTAACTGTCAAGAAAATAAACAAGCAAAATGAGACCATGAGATGCCCAAGAGGACCTAAACTTCATTTTATTAGATACCAATATTGATATAGTATGTTATATGTCATTTCCTGTCATGAATAAATTGAACTGAATTCCGAGTCTTTCACCTGCTCCATCAATGTATTTTCAGATGTGTCCACAGTGTATTTTTGCCAGTACAGAATGCGATTCCTGGGTGAGAAGTGAGGTACTATTAGTCATAATTTTGCTTAACAGGCAGTTTCTTAGTTTTGAACACAGCTTTTGATCACTTGTGTGTGCGTGCAGCTGATTTAACCAGAAGATAGTGCTGACCGCAAGAGGCAGGCTTCAGCAGTGCCGTAGGGTTTATTTAATTACAAAACAATGATTAGCCAACACAGCATATTTAAAGCTGCTTTTAGTAGGAATGTTGGCAGTGGCTGAACTGATCTGATGTCATTTCTGGCATCCTGCAGCAGTGCCATACTTTCCGCTATATAGAAAGGTAACCTCCTATTCTTAGTTTTGATGGACATTGACAAAAAGTTTATACTGGCTTCTGGTAGGTACTTAAATTGGTCCTTATAGTATGAGGATGGAATCTCTTCACTGAAGCTAGGAGAGGGCATTATGACTGCAAAAGTTGCCCTTTTACAGTTATGCCATGCTTTAAGAATGATTATGATGTTGGAGACCTTGAGAGTTTAATGCAGCAAGAATAGTTAATTCTTTATCCGATCATGTGTGCTGGTTCTACAGCTGCAGTAGAAGATGCACTGTTAGGAGAGAATGGGGAATGTTAACGTAAGATGTTCAGGAAGGCCTGCAGTGACCTAGGGAAGACTTTACTCTAATATAGTTCTTTGTTCAGCATGCGAGTAAAGTTGCTGTGTATATTTCTGTCATTGTGTGACATTGTGTGTAAATACCCAGTTTAATACAGAGCAGGAGGAGTGGTGCTTTCTTTGATATCATGCTTGTAACATGCAGCTCTTTATAAAGGCACAAGAAATAAATACGAGGATTGAAAGAACACTGAGCTTTCAACTTTGATCTCTGTTTCCCAGCTTACTCCTGTCTCAGTTACTGTGAAGTCTATGTTGTGAAGAGAATGTTACAAAGGGTTTCTGCTTTCAGCTTGAAGAAAAATGTCAAAGTTCAAGAAAGGAAAAGTAAAGAAAAGAAGTCTGATTAAAGGAATTACATTTAAAGTCTTTGTTCGGTTTAAATACATGATACCTAAACATTGCTGAGGAGTAGGGGAAAAGAACAGTTCCCTACTGACTATCTGAAAGACTGCCAGCTTCTGCTAGGATCCTTCTTGCTAATTATTCCCTCGAGTGGCTCAGGCATCTCTTTAACTTCAAGCACAGTGCTCAGCCCCACGGAAGTTGTGGGATTATTTATAAGCTTTGAGATAGGCAAGCACTTGAATTGTGTTGGCGAGTGAGTTGTTCAATCATACAGAGCCTGGGGGTGCAGCCGTTTTTATAGTTCATATAGCTCTCACTACATCCTACCTACAAAATTGCATCAGTTGTCAGCAATTACTGTTGGGGTTTTTTTTTCCTATATGTAAGTAAAAAGGATTGGTTTTGCTGTAAGAATATATAGTTCATTCTTCTTGACATGGTAGATCGATAGATTAGCCTTGTACTGCCAGGAAATAAAATGCTGAGCCACCTCGTCTTGTAATAATACAATAGATGGATCCATTAATGCACACTGTGATTTTGTGCCTCAAAATAGTCAAGGACAGAGATTTTTTTTTTTTCCATGACTAGTCTGAAATAAACATTGGGATTGATAAAGTAGGGTAAATAGCCTTCGGTTGAATCATGCCTTTTGTCATAAGCTGATAACTGCACTCTTCTAGTCACAGCAACCAGATTAAGAGGGATTTTGCTTGTTTGAGGCAGGGTAGCTAAAGATGGAATTTTCACATCAGAGAGGTACAGAGTTAGGTATGTTTGCCTTATCTGGTGACATGATTCTGCAGGGAAATGAGCACCTTTAGTCTCAAATAAGAGCTGCAATGTATTGGAGCATCATTAAGAAATATGGAATGAAGTTGGAAGGCAATTAAGATGAAGGAGAAGCTGTGCTTCGGATAGCCTCTTTTTTTTTTAATGCTGACCAGTTTCTCCCCACTGTTATTATCTGTGGTACTTCTATAGTACCCATTATCACAGAATCTGAAAACTTCAGTCTTTAATGTACCTATTGTTACAAATCCCTTGTGAGGGGGGAAGGTGATACAGGGAAACACAATGAAAGGGATTAAGGGAATGGCTCAGGCAAGTCTGTGGGAGTGCAGAGACTGTGTGTTTCTCAAATCCCAGGTTAGCATTCCAGCCCTTCAGTTTTACTTTCTTACTATTTATTAATATCAGTATTTTTTCATAACTTGAATAATTGATTAAAGAAGCAGATACTTACTTTGATAGCCGTAATGGCATTAAATGCTAAAAATGGATTTCAGCAAATGGTTTTGCTGCTTATTTAAATAGGGTGGAATAGGCTGTTTATAGACTGTTCTGGATGTGGCAGTAATTCCTCTGGATGCTGGTGATGTTCTTCACTGGGACTTGTCTCAGTGTACTTGAGGCCTTTGGTGACTAACAGGGACATAAATGGGCATTGCAGATGCAGTACCACAGAGATTGCTCTTCATTTCTGGGTAGTGGCAGTAGCCAGCCATGAACAGTGCACCAAGGAATAGAGACCTAGGTGAAAATGCCTTTAGGCACAGGTGTTAGGAAGCAGGGACACTGCAAGATTCAGTAAATGCAGAGGGTTTTGTTGCTTTGTTAAAGGACAGCTATAGCCAGAACTGATTGCAGAATTAATTTCATGTTAAGACCAAATGATGGGAAAGGGAGTGATGAAGCCACTTCATTTGGTTCCTTTGGCAGATCAAGAATATATGAATTTTCAGCTTTCTGCCTCCAAAGGCACTGCCCTTTTTGTATCACAGGTTGGGATTTTGGTTGTGTCTCTGCTTTAGCTTTAAACCTTCATAGACGCCAGTTTCCTCCAGAAGGCAGAAAAATCATTTGAGAAATCTTTTGGTCAGATTTTAAGTCTTACAGAAATCTTTGGTAGATTTTAAATGCTTCAGTTGGTGAGTTTGAGGATTATAAGCAAAGTGAAAGTTGTTGAGGGTTTTTTATCAAGTGTCACAGAACAGTAATGTGGAAGAGTTAATATTTTGTTTTATGCTAGTAAACACGAAGTTCTACAGATAGTTTTGTTTCCTGCTTTGAGATAAGTTTTAATAGATGCTTTTAAAAACCTATTTATGGTTACTTATTTGCAGTATTCTTAGCAGAAGTGGATTATCCAGTACAGAATTGATGTAGTTATGAAACTGATTTAAACCTTCTTTCACTTCCAGTGCATGTGTACCTGATCCCTAATTGGAACCTATACCAGATGCTTGAAAAGAACATTTACAGCTTCCAAAGGCAGTAGAGACAGTAACTACCTAACATTATTGTGGTTTTTTTTCCCCTATCATCATTTAAATATTTTATCTGGGTGATTGATTTTTCTATGTGTTGTTTTATATTTTAGCCCACCTAATAATTGCACACAGTGGTAAATGGCTAGTGGTGTTCTGCCTTTTGACCAACAAAAAGATGATTAGATGTAATCTTGGGCATATTGTTTAGATATCTTTGTTTGTTTAATCTTCAGGAGCACTGCTTCATGAAGGATAAACTTGGTGGATGCAGGGGTTTCAGGAAGTGAGTCAGAGTCAATTTCTGAATGTACAGCAAAGGGAAAAGCATTCCCAAGAGCTTGTTATGCTGCCTCTTCTGCTTTACAATGCACTGCAAAGCTGGGCTTTTGTTATTAAAGGCTCTTGTGCCATGAAAGTTATCATACATAGTTGATAACAGGAAGCTGAGCACAATGCTTTAATTCAGCTGAAAGATTTTGCAAATGTCATCAGTTTGGGAAAGGAAATTGTCACCATGTGGTCTGAGTTAAGCCTGAGATAGAAACATAGCTGTGTTTGCTCTTGGGCTCTAGGTTGCAGGTTGTAACAGAAGAATAAAGGGCAAAGTGATGTTTCATGTGTGTCTTGAACCGAACACCAAGAAGGAATCAATACAGAAAATAACATTTGCTTTCTTATTTCTGAATTAGTTTAACAAAATAGTTTGTGTGTGCCAATCTTGCTGTTAATGTGTAAAACTGAGACTCAATTTGCAGTATACCGCCTCGGGAGATCCCTGGATGGGTTTTCAAGGAGTTAATGTTTGGTGCATTGGAAGATGATACGGATGTAGCTTCATCCTGTTCAGAGATGAACTCGCTCCTATCCTTTCATACAGACATTCCCAGGCTTCATGGACTTGACAGACTTCATGAATGTCTTCAATACTGTGTTTTGCATATGTGTGCTAAAACCCAGGTGTTTTGGGTGGAATAGTTAAATGTCAGTTCAAATAGCAGTGAAGAAAAAACCTTGACTTGGCAGCTTGACAACAAGCCTATATGGGAGACTTGTGCTTAAGTTGGTTGTTCAGCTGATTATAACACAAATCATTTTACTTTTGATACCACTGTAAGCAAAGTCAGCCCTTTTCAGTAAGCCACTCTTTTTGCCAGTATAGAGATGCCCTGTGGCTCTGTGGTCTCTGTGTTCCTCTTGCTCCAGGCAGTCATATAGCTTACCTTGTAGAACATTGTATGGGTTGAAACCAGTAATTAACATGGTAGAGACCTGCAAACTGTGAAATTCATGTATCTATGTGGATGCTTCACGGCTTTTAGCACAATAAAAGATGACAGTGCTCTGAATTCTTTTTAAAATATATCTTATGCTTTTATAGACCATAAATTGTTGAAATAATATTAAATATTAATAACTAGGCTTTTTCAATCTGTTGTGAGCAAAATTTATATATATTTGTATTTATTATATTTATAAAATTTATATATTGATATACTAGCACAAATCTCTTTTTAAAGTGTCTACTTAGTAATAACTGCTTAATATGGACATCAGTAGTCATATGATCTCTACTAAATATTTTTTCATGAGCGGAGCAATATTAAGTGAATTGAGAAAAACCAAGTGTGTTAGACAAGGAGCATATGTGTTTATGAGGAACACGTATGCATCACTGGTAATGGTCACCTGGATTAAGAGAGTATAGCCAAAGCTGTGCTGCAAGTAAATAGCTAAGCAGGTGTCATCGATTGTGTGATTTGTAGTGAAGTTTCTTATGCCCTTTCTCCCCTAGTTAGCCTAATAGAGCTCTGCTTTAGTCTCTGAAGAGCAGATCAGAAACAGGTGTGTGTGGTTGCTGTGGCTGGCTGGGAGCAGGTTTGCTGAGTCAGCTCTCCTGTATTTCTTATCAGCCATGATAACCAGATTAAATGTGTTCCTGCCTCTGTGAGTGAGCTGAGGGATCTTTTCCCTGTTGGTCCTGGTTGTGGTGCCTTGGTCACTCTGAAACATACTGTGCTAGAAAGTACCAGAGAGCATGATGATATTAGCACCTGGGCTCTTGTTTTGTTTTCAGTCTCCAGAAGGTGCATGGCTTTGAGAAGTGGTGTGTGATGCTCTATGATGAACTAGTGGTGCTCTTAGAGCAGTGCACTTGTCTGCTTGCTGGGGTATCTTATGACACGTTTTATTAGCATTAGTACTTCTGTTTCTGGGTTTGAGCTGGGTGACTGTTTTAGATGTCTTGCTGATTTGAGCATGACCCCAACAGTATTTCTGCTCATGCAGCAAGAGAATGGATTTTGCTGCAATTTCAAAGTATTTTCTGTAAGCTATTGGAATATAATAAGCCGAGATACTTTTTAAAGACTTAAGATGTGATTACTTCAAAAGCCACAAAGTAGCTTTGCACTACCGGTTGTTAAAGCTCAGCAGATCTTATGTAGTACCTGAATTATTAATGGTGATAAATTGGAAGAGGAAGCTCTGTTGTCTTATCAGACTCAAGCAAGCAGTAGTTGGTTGACTTTGCAGAGAAAGGCAGCTCCTTCTGAAGCAATGAGTGAGCAGGTCCTTGGTGAGGAACCCTACTGGGAGAATGGCTTGTGTCAGTATGCCCAGAAGATGACTGCCTGTTTTGGACGTTTAGGTAAAGAAATTAAAGATGTGCATGTGGATGTTTTATCTCCGTTATGTGGATGAAGTGTTTCCTCAAGTTTACAGTAAATAGCTGAGTGCAGCTCAGCCTGCAGCCTTGAGTAAGTAAATTGTGCGTCAAGAGTGAAAAAGCTCTGTGTGTGAGTAATTTTACCACAATTAGAAAGCTTCTGTTTCTTTTTCATGTGCGTAAACTTGAATGTTGGAATGACCTTTTTTAATCTCACTTGCTGTTTTAGCTATTTTATTGTTTGAATAATTATATTTCTTAGTGTAAATCCATCCGGTGCTTGCTCTTCCTTAGAAAGATTTCATTGTACCTTATTTTCTGGGATTTTATTTTGATGTGTCTTTGCAGCTCGTTTTTTTCTGATCTGGTATGGCTGATTTCAATCTCGTGGGTGTTTTGGTTGGAATTTGTGTTGCTTTCAATACAAGAATAAAGTCGCACTGAAATGCATTTGCAGGAAGCTTCATTCTGACAATCCAAACGATTACAGAGAGCATTAGCACACTGGACATATCTGCTTTTTATTTAGCTGAAGGGCCACTTTAGTCCTCTGTTACTTCAGGAGGATGAAGGGGTATTTCTTCTATGATTTTTGTCCCTTGGTGTCTAATTTTTGCTGCTATTCAGTGCCTGCTATTCTGTTGTACAATTCATTTGTGGATTGCAGTTACAATTCTTGTTAACTCTGTTCTAGTAATATTGCTACAGAAGCATCTATTCCTGGTTGTATATGAAATATATATGTGTTTTGATCATGCAGGTAGCCCATTAGTTTGGTGAATTCATAGGGGATTGAATAAGAAATAGTCTTGAGATGGCTGAAAGTATTTATAAATAAATTATTTATAAAGCTGGCAATGAGATAAAATATTTAAAATAGCCATTCTGCCTAATTCCTGT
Organism: Loriculus beryllinus; assembly: GCA_039877255.1. NCBI lineage: Eukaryota > Metazoa > Chordata > Aves > Psittaciformes > Psittacidae > Loriculus > Loriculus beryllinus. Next base: position 21,313 of record JBCJKH010032596.1, read on the forward strand.
CTCATACCCAGTTCTGTGTGAAAACTGGCAGTCTGGGAAGCGCCTATACCTCACACTGTGCTCTGTGAAGGCTGGAGCCCCCAGCTCTGAGTACTTGGATTAGGCATGGCTTTGAATTGGCAGTGATTTAAAAGTATTCTGCTATTTGGCAGATACTGAAGAAATTTCCTTAATATAGGGCTTGGAGCAACCTGGTCTGGTGGAAGGTGTCCCTGCCCGTGGCAGGGGGTTGGAACTGGATGAGCTTTAAGGTCTCTTCCAACCCAAATCATTCTGTGATTCTATTATTCTATTAATATTGAATTAAAGTCAGATAAATTTAGTATATTAATATACTAGACACCACTTCAGAAAAGCAAATACAACCAGCAAAATGATTCAACTAATACAGTTTGAAGGAGGAATGCCTACTAAACACTCCTGTAATAAAGTGAAATACAATATGCAGTAATTTCAAGACAATCCATTGCTTTTTAACTCATCTTATACACCAGCTATCTTTGAGGTTAATAAATACCGTTCCTCTTTTACAATTTGGAAAATGAGACTATGAGTGTGGTGTATCACAGATGGGAAAAGATCGAAATTGGATACAACTGGAGGACATCAGCAGTGGTCAGTGAAGTACCATAACAGAGGAGATCAGAACAATGGCATGTATCTGATCAAGGTAATATCCATCTCCTGAGAAATGGGTCTGCTGTGACTAAAGGTATTTGGGGAAACTGTGGGCCTGCTGGTATTAATTACAATTTACTGGTGACTTCAGAGACATCAGGAATTCACTAATACAAATACTAATACAAACTATACCAAAGTTACTATAGAAATCTAAAATGCTCACGAAGCACCAAGCTGCACAGCAGAGCTTGAATGTACTTTGTATAGTGAAATAACCAACCATAAAGCACTGTAAATCCTGATTTAGGAGCATGAGTTTGCATTTTAGTTTGCATTATTTATGATAAAAATATCTTTTAAGAGATTCCAGGTACTTTTCCTGTATCTTCATATAGGAAATGAGCATTGTGATACCACCATCTGCTCCTAAGCATACTACAATACAAATGTTAAATAATCATATTTTTTAAAGTGTGCGAGATCAAAGTCTGCATCTTTAATCATCATTTTATACAAAAATAACTGAACTTTATCCACAAATACCCAAATGTCTTACTGATGAATCTTTACTTATAAAAGCCAAGGGACTGTTAATAAAATAATCAAACCCTCTTAAAAAGTAAAAAGCAAAATAGTTTTACAGAACAAACAGCAACTGCCATAACTCTCCACAAACATATTAATTCCAAAATGCTACTTTATATAAACCTTGTTTACTTTGGCTTTCTCACTTCTAAGCATCATGCTAAGACCAAAATAAACCAAAGACCCTTCTTTGTAAATTGTTCCTGCTTTCATCTCACGTGACAGCTGGGTTACTAGATACCAACACATAACACATAATGCATTGCCTCTTGGAAAATCACAACAGACACGGTGCTTAACTCCACTCAGCACCTTTAACAAGGAGTGGAGAAATTATATTTTCACACTTCCCTGTACCTCTACAGGCCTGAAAAAGAAGCAGTCTTCTTGCAGGAAGACGCCATTATAAACCCAACAACAAATGCTCCTTACATTTAGACTTCACCTGAATCATTGCTTTCCAAGCTACCCAGTGGCACGGAGTAATCTAACGTATCCTCTGGATCAGTGGTGAAGCCCTGGTTTCTTAATGTTTTATGAGCATTCATGAACTTCTGGAGGTACTTTGAGGTATATAGCCAGTGATGCTTCAAGACATCCTCCATCTCATAGCACTTGGACTGCCTGGCATTCATTTTTCGGAACCTCCTAAACAGTTTGTTTCCAGACTCATTTCCTTCACTTGCCCAGGCCCCAATGGAGCCATCTCTTTCAATGATTTCAGGAACATGAGCAAGGGTTTTGTGGAAATAATTTGTAATCTTGCCTTCATATCTGTACTTGAACTTTGTAGATAGGAGCTCAGCAAAACGCTGTGAATTATAGCTATACTGGCACAGCAATTCCGGACATTCCTTAGCAGGGCATGAGGATCGCCACACTGGCTTCATCTTCAGATAAAGGTCCATTAGTTCTTTTAGGGCCTCATGCCTTTCTTCACATTTTATTAATTCACATACTGCCTCTACTGTCTCTTTGGACATGAGCTTTCTAGCAAAATTTCCACTCATCCTCATCATAGGCTTCAAGTTCATCTTCTCCCTGAGGTGTTTGTCAAGAGCCAACTGCCACCTCTTCCTCTCCTCTTTAGACACATCAGGATTCTTATAAGCTTCACAGATCTCCATCTGGAAAATCCTGTAGAACTCTGCTGCATTTCCAATGTCGCAGTGCAATGCATCTATGGAGGGAACGGTCTCTATAAAAGGTTTGGCTGAAACACCCTTCACTCTGTCACGGAGCTTATCAACAGATTCGTGATATGGGTTGGACCTCCATATTTCGTATCGCTCCAGATTTTCAGCATGGCTCCTGGTTATGGAGTGGAAGACCACATTCTTGGATGCCTCCAGACGGGTTGCATCACACAGGGTACAAATGTAAGTGGAACCTGAGGCCTCCAGCCCTTCCACTTCCCGCATGAGTTTCTCATCATACCCTGTACCCCTAAAGATGAATTTGAATGTTCTCAGGATGCCTCCCATTTCAAGTAGCAGTTCACTGTTTTTCATAGCCTCTCTTTCTGCTACAAGGGGGCTCAGGATTGCCGTCAGAGTTTCATGATCTGATTCATCAGCCAGCATAAGGCACAAAGGCTTGCAACACAGCTCTGAATTGGGCTTTACCTCTTCAAAAATCCTCTTGCTTTCATTCCCATGTGCTATAGCAATGTTCATAACTGTGAAAGAAAAGCGAACAGCCTTTTCTGGGACAGCAGGCCCACTTCCATGCTTTTCACTGACATCTCCCATTCCATCACAGGACTCTTTCACTACCACAGTGAAGGGACCATTCAAATAGTCATCCAGGTTTTTCGCTTTCATGCCTTCCAAGATCTCCTCCTCCATGTCCTTTAAGGCACAAACCAAGGCTGCATCATACCGAAACCTCTTTGCAATTGCGTCTACTGGGTAGTCATCAATTGACAGTGGCAAACCTGATAGTCCATCTATAATTCCCACTTTTGTGTTAGTGGATACATTTTTCAAGGGAGGTTTCCACTCGAATGGATGATAACCTGGTAGGAGGGCTTTCTCAGCAGTGCGAAGAGCATGCAAAGGCTGAAAGATCTGCCTTCCAGTGACAGCTTTTACTGTTCTATACATTTTATGATACTGGCTACAGCTGAGAAATGTGTTGACTCGGATTGCCAAGCATACCGCAGCGTCAAGTCCAGATCCCCTCCCTTGCATTATAGCCTCCAATTCATCTGCTTGTCGGTGTTCGTTTTTTGCTCTTAAAGCTAGCAGAAACAAAGTCATGCATACAGATTTTATATCACCTCCCTCTTCTTTCTCAGCAAAAGCCTTGACTTGGCGCTTCAGTTCTCTCAGACGATGTTTCTGGGCTCTCCTGGTCAAAGACAGGAGATGCTGCCTTGGTCGGCCACCTTTATTTATGTGGCTGTAGAGCTCTCTGTCTTTCATCTCCTTGTGGCTGGAGAGGTGTTGACCATATTTTTCATGCGAGATCTCTTTCTCACATTCCTTTACAGTGCATTTTATACCCAGATTATCAAGGATGTTCAGGAAGGATTTCACTGGGGTGACCAGATCAGTAGGGAAGCAAGGATACCAGCAGGAGGGGCAATAGCTGCCCATAACCTTGAAACATTTAAGGATGCAAGCTCTGCAAAACAAGTGCCTACACGATGTTTCCACTGGATCTGCCAAAATATGCTCACAGATCTGGCAAGAGATAGATTTAATGAAATCTATGGGGTAATTAACTGCAAGAAGCTTGGTGCTGAGATGTATATTCTTGCAACTGACTATCTCTTTCATTAAGTTTTTGTTTATCTGTGCTTGGTTCTTTACATTTCTGTTTATTTGAGCACATTCTGCAACGGTCTTCACAGGCTTCCCATATTGTACACTAGGTGGCTGGCTTTTCCTCTTGACTCCCTGACGGGTAGTGTGGCACACATCACAGTTTGGAGAGTGGCGTTGCCACTCCTTTATGCTGTTCCTAGAAAAACATACTTTATATGGAGTATTACTGAATTTTCTATGGATAATGCTCCAACAATCATGACAAAATCGAGTGGGATGGATAGTATCAACATCCCCTCGCACATCAATCTTAAAAACCTTAGAGATAAGATCTGGCCAAGAGGTTGCTTTTTTCTCTCTCTTTCTCAGAAGCCACAGAGTTTCATCATCCACCGGCCCATGCACTGGATGAGTTCTCTTGTAACAATGAGTTTTAAATGAAACTCCACAGATGCGGCAGAGTTGCTTCAGATTGTTCTGATGAGCTTTATTGTCTTGTGTTTGCATGGTTTTGTCATCATTCTCAAGTGCCTGCCTATTGCCCATTAAGTCCATGTTTTCTTCTCTTGACACTGCTTCATCTTTACACAGTATGATTTCTTTCCTTGAAGAAGCAGCTTCTTCTGCCTTAACCATGTTTATGTCATCAGAAGGCAGTTTTTCAAATGATCTCACTTTAAACAGCTTCAATTTCCATTCAGAAAAATTGGTATATAGATGCTGCATTTCTTCAGGCAGGTCCATTTGTGATGCTACTGACATCTGCAATCTGGCAGAAACCAAATCACCTGAGAGAGAGAAAGAAGCAGTAAGTTACTTTATCTTCCAAAATGAATAATAAATCCCACGGCTTTTAATAGAACAGTTCTAATCACTTTAACTGAGAAACGGTTTGACAATGAGTTACTCATACAAAACAACTACTGAACCAAGAGGCCCAGACATGGCTGTCCAGTCAGGATCTCATATAAGCACCGGAATGAATTTTGACTTTTATCCTGAGGCATACACGTGTCTATTAGATCACCAATACATCTTATATCAAACCATTAGTCATCTAGTCTGAACAGCCAAATCTGCCCCATCCTTCTTACACCTGACTAAGCTTATCATAAGTAAAGTTACTACAGACAGCAGAATTACATTCTGGAAGCTTGGTGTTTTTATTATATGAAAATGAAAGTGCTACAGTTCCCTGGACTCTAAAAGAGATGGGGCCATTTATACTGGCTGCAGATTTGCTCTAGAAAGAATACTCATACACTTTAAGTTAGCTGTCTGTTGAAGTACTCTGTTGAGAACTCTCTCTGTAATGGTTACTTGTCCTGGAAAGATGAAAAAATGTCTGTTCAAATTTGACCCCAATTTTAGCTTTCAAAGATGCAGCCAAAAGGAATGTCAGTGTGGTTGCCATGGAAATACAGTATTGTATAAATGTACAGACAAGACTGTCACCTCAAACACTGAAACATTTTACTACTGCATCAGATTTAGAAAACAAGATTGTGTAGAAACAACAGAAGGGACTGGCCTATTTTTCATTACGTGGCTATGAGAAATGCCAAGTAAGCAGTGTAGAGAAGATTCAGCTATGCTCTCTGATGTATTTTAGTTTTACCAATCTGTTTGGTGCAAGTAATGAAAATTAGGAAAACTATACAGTAGGACTATACACTAGAACTAAACTGACATGGGTATGGCTGAGATTTCTTAAACTGATTATATTGCACTTAGCAATTTATGTAACTTGCTATAAATCTCACTGCAGTATCTATTCAGAAGACATCCTTCATATGAAATTCATCTAAGTAATTGTCTAAAGCAATGATGCCCAGGGTGCTTTTGAGATTATTTCATTTATAATCTTTCAATAAAGCATCATTTCAGTGCAGTCCTTCAAAGCCTATTGAGAACGAAACACATGCTTTAATTAAGCTCCAGAACCAAAATGACATATCAGTCTGCTCAACTCTTTCCTTAAGAGCTGTGTGTAACTTCAAAATCATTCATTAGGGCTTGGCAACTAAAATTTAGGTTTGTTTTCTTCCCAGCTCCTCTTCATTTTGTCCCGCTGAGAACAAGCTGCCCCTATCACTGTATCCAGCTGACTGAATTGCTCCATTCAGCTGCCTATACTGCTAAATATCAGTGTCTGCACTGCAGTCCCCTGCTGTTCCTCACAATCCAGCCTGGCAACAGGCTTGTTGATCTGTGACATGCAGCTGTGCCCAGATGTGTGCAGAGCATTACCACTGTCTCACTTTCTGGGCTGCATCCTGTGACAGACTTGGTGAAAGCTATCCTCTGAGCAATGGGCCATTTGCCCCTGAGTAGCCCTAGGTTCCTATTACCTGCAGAGTGAGCAGCCAGTTGCCCTATACTGTCCACAGTTCCTTTTCTTCTGCATAACACCTTATAAAATTTTGTGTGATGTCACCATCTCTGGCAGCACCTTCAGAATCTCTTAAACCGTGAGCAATGCTTCATCAGGGCAGTATTTAAGCCATTATAAAGAACCAGCAAACACTGAGTACATTTAGGGCAAAATATGTAGTAATTTCTACTCTTCTAACCCTTTGACTGGTGCCACCATAGTGCCATTCTCATTTCCAGACCCATGATCTAACTTCCTATTAATCACCAACTCCAATGAATCACAAAGGGTTTACCCCTGCTAAAGGAAGTTCAAGCATTCTTTTCTTTTTTTCTCTTGCATTGAACATGCCCTGGAAGAAATGAATGACAAAGCAGCCCTCTCAGGTCATCCAGCTTTTGCCTTCTGCAATAGATAACTGTTGCCAACAAACTACTCATCAAACAGTTTTAATTGCCTAGCTCCCAAGCAGTGGAGATTTCAGCAGCTGTCTTTGGAAGAGACAGAAATATTCTCAGTGCTAGGAACATTTCTTACTACTTATGCTGAATTTGCCTGTATTGTTATTCTAGTTGGGGGTTACAGAGTTGGGGGTCTTCTCCCTGCTTGCTCCACTCACATTCTTCAAGAGTGAACCCCAGGCATGAACCCCAGCCATGGTTGTTTAATAGACTCTGACAGCTGTGTTCAGTATCACCCTTTTCTTGAAAAGGGAAAAGAAATCCCTTTTCTTCCCAGATCACAGTGTTTCATACATTTCTGAAGACAAGCAAGATTGCAGTACTCTCACATCAGTGAGGACCAAAATGAACAGCACAACCTCTAAGGTAAGGAAGCACATATAAAATAAAATCATTGACATGCACGTTAAACCAAAAGAAGGAATTGACACTATGTCCTACAAGCACTTGGGATGCTGTCATTAGTACTGCCAGCCTACCTTTAGCTCACTGTTAGTTTGTAGAGGCTGCTGCTATGTCTGGCCAGTTTGCTCCCAATGTCAAGCTTGCTCTCCCTCCTGCATGCTCTGGCTCTTTCTGTGTTCCCTCTTCTTTTAAAAGCCACTGTAAAGCTGTTTATCTCACTTATCCCTGTCCGTCTAAGTTCCCAGTACTACCATGGTCCTAACCACAGGTTACTTCAACTAAAAAGAATACAGAACTCTCAAATTCAGGTGGCACCTGGCAATTTATGAGGCTTAACCACAAAATTCACATAAACAAGGTCTTCTTTTGTGAGACTCCTGGGCTCTCAGATAAGTATGCAGACTCTCTGAGGAGCACCTGCACTGGGTTTTAACACAAAGGTTTGCATCTGCCTTTCTTCTTTATAGTTTCAGAGCTGCTTTCTCTACTGTTAACTCTCAGGGAAAAGAACCTGGTGTCTGGTCACATCACTGTCCCACATCAAAGCTATTTCACTGAAGGCCAGCGGCCCACTTCATCAGAGCACAGCAGCCAAGCTTCTGGGTGAATTAACAATAGGGTCAAAAAAATGTCCTTCTGATACCAGTATTTAATTTTCAGTGATATTAATTATATTAGTTCTTTGGCAATGTATGTCCAGGGTCTTGAAGGCCCTGGGCAGAGAGGACAAATCCACAATATAAAAGGCCCCAAAGTACTCCAGCTCCTCTGATTCTAGATCTGCAAGGTTGGGGGGGGGGGGGAGGGGGGTGAATACCCACACAAATTTCTGGGAAGAAAAAAACATCGTGTTTGGGATTTTTGTGTTGGGTGGCTAATTGCGCTGGTTGTTAAACTGTTTTTTATCTCCAATCCACGAGTTTTCTCCCTTTTAGTCTTTTGGTTCTCTCTCCTATCCCACCGGCGACGGGTGCAGAGTCCCGCTCCGTTCCGCAGCACAGCCGGAACCCCCAGCGCGTTACGGTCGTCTGCTAAGCAGCACCTCGTCCATGAACGTGTCCCTCTGCTTTCCCGCCTTGGGGAGCATGGCCAGAACAGCTCCAGCCTTATCCTGTCGTCAGAGGCAAAGGCCTGATGTGGTTTTTGGTATGGAGTCGGGGCTGGAAAGGAGCAGAGAGGAGTCAGCCACGTCTCCCCAGTAAGTAGTTGCTGTCCCCGAGGGTGTAACCTGAGCTGAGGAGCGACCGTCGCTCACCTCTCTGCCTCTGCATGACCCGGAGCTGCCACCCCATGTCAAGAACTCGGTACTGCAGCACGGGCGCACTCCTGCGCCACGGTGCTCCTACAGCCTCCGCAGCTGTTCTTCGGTAGCAGCAGCGCGATCCATGCGCAGTGTCCGGGACCAGCATGGTGATGTGCTGGGTACTGGTCTCGGCACCGGGGGCAGCGTCAGGTGGGATACGAGGCCATCGGGGAAGCGTCGTGTCTCCTGCGCACTGGCTCTTGGGGGTGGAGGGTCCGGAAGCTTCAAGCTGCCCGACGGGGCAGCTCCTGCTCAGCCGCGGGCGAGGTGGGTGAGGGCAGCCCCGGGGAAGTTCCCGAGAGCCGACGGGAGTGAAGAGGGGAAAGAGGCGAACGCTCCCCAGGGTGCAGACACCGAGTACGTCCCCAGCTCACCAGAGCTCCCGAGCGTGCTGTAGCCCTGCGCACCCTGTGCAGTAGCTGCCAGTTCCGGCATCCCCCTGGAAGCCTTTTCCACCACTCCAGGCTTGCCCCAGACTCTTGGGCGCCAGAGACGAGCTGGACGTGGAATGTGCTGTCAAAAGCCCCACTGGGAGGAGGGTCTCGGGCCAGGGGTGATCTACGGTAATAACTGATCTCTGGTTCTTCCCCTCTCCCAGAGGCCATGCTGAGGACACATTTGTACGTACTGCCCCTGGGGATGTTGTTGACTGTGTCCACCTCAGCTTGCATGGGTTGTCTCTACCTGGCCTTGCTCCCCTGGCATTGTGGGGATGAAAAAGACAAACTGGCTGTGGACAGCTGCTGACACAGCTGAAGCTGGAGAGACCAAAGCGGATGGAATCGAGTGCCAGCCAGACAGCAATGTCTCGTATTGCAGGCAAGAGAGAGTTTGCGTCTCTCTTGAAGATGAGGAAAGAACCCTGTTCAGGGTCCACAGTAGGCCAGAGGACCGACATGCACCCCAAGGTTACCTCCAGCACAGTACGGCCATGCAGAGCATAAGTGAGCAAGGCTGCATGCCTGAGAAGCCTCGTAATGCAGGAGCTGTGAGACACCCGTCTGCTCTCTGACAGGTGAGAGAGAGGGCAGCCCAGAACTGTAGAAGAGGAAGGGAAGAGACAGGGATAAGCACATGACCCACCAAACTGTCCCAGTAGCGACAAGAGCTGCGGTGAGTCCTGAGCTGTCAGGACCCTGTCGCTCCCTCCTCATGTGTCCTGGTCTCTCCCTGGCCATTCCCTGGGCTTCTCTCTTTCTCTTGCTGCTGTGATTTTTTTTTTCTTTCTTGTACTTGTTCTCTTTATTCCCATGTCCTGCTTCTTTGCCTCTTTTTATGCTTTTATTTTTCATGCTCTATCTCTGTCCTTCAGTCCATCATTGTATTTTTTCTTTTTTTTTTGTTGTCCTGATACATCAGTCCTTTTCTTTTTCCCTTCAGACTCACTCTGTCCTGCTCCCTGTTGCTGTTTTTTCTCAATTCATCCCTGTTCTCCAGTGCACAGTGTCCAGTTCCCCCAAAAAACTTTGTTCAAAGTTGCCTTGACCAGCCTGGCAAGTCTTCTACCAAAGCAGCTCTTTCCCTTCTTTCAGACCAGTCGCACCAGCCTCCAATAAGACCTGGCCTCCCAAATCGAGTTCCATGGTCTAAATTACCAGACCCCTGACTATGGCATGACCTTTCTAACCATTTATTAACCATTTATTAATCCTGGCCTTTTGAAACAAATAGTTAACCATGCATAATCAGAAGGTTTCCTTTGGATGTTGTATGAGAGCAAATGCCTCCTTTCTGACACAGCAACAGGGTTTGGGAATCCTGCATAAGCACTAAGAATAGTATAGGCTAATCCTGTACAACTGAAGTTCATAAGCTTCTTTACAGAAGCTCTTATCAACAAATATGATCAAGTGGGAAATGTCAAGTTTAGTGCAGCCTTTGGCTTAGAAAAATGCTGGAGTCTTTCAGGAATGGAGGGACTGTGACTCTTCCTCTTGTAGAATGGATAAAGTGGTAAGGATGTTTTTTGCTTCTGTCAATTAATGAGAGAAACACAGTTTGGTTTGAGAAGCAAGGCTTTGTTTCTTTAAAACCAATCTGCAGAATAAGTGAGACCTTGGTATCACTTTCCCTTAGAATAGCCCACACGTTTCTGAAGTTCTTCAGCATTTCTCCTGTTGAGAGCCTTCAAAATGGCAGATGGAGCAATTCAGATGTTGAACTTCCATTGCATGAGGGTGTACTTTATTTCTAGGACAGGAAATGATCTGGTGAGATGCTGGTATTTTTCCATGTGCCCTGTCCTTATGAGTCATTTGAGCTACTCTTTTCTTCTGTTTCTTCTGTTTGGTTAAAACAGCTATTTTATTAGGCCATTTCTTGTCAGGCCTTTCTTACTGAGATCCAGAAACCCCCTGTACCTCTTGCGCGTCTCCTGTGCCTCTTCATATGCTTATGCTGCCTCATGGTGTCTCTCTGCCACTCACTGTTTTGCTCTGCTCACTCCTCACAGTGCAGAGCATGGACCTGCTGATGATGCTTTTAGCTTGGTTATTATTTTGAGTCTTATCTCCAGTTTTTTTGTTTCAGATTACCTGGAGAATTTGCATCGCAGTGTTTGTCATAACATTAATCTGATGCTGAAGGACGGTCTGTAACCAATTTCCAGTAAAAGCTATGGAAGGCTCACCTAGGATTTTCTTCTCTCTTGAAATCCCACCGAGTAGGATTTTTGTAACTTGTGAAGCTGTGAACAGCCCTTCTCCTGCTCCCACCTTATGTCAAAATGAAAATTTCTTCTTGGTGACTTCTCTGTAATGACAGTATTCATCTCTGAGTATCTGTAGAGGTAAATGATGGGCAACTTCCTTGCTGACTGTTCCATTGCATGTGTCTTCAAAGACAGCTTTACATGGTGGCTTTTCTCATGTACCACTGACCAGGTGATTCACGTGTCCTACAATCCCAAATTTCTTTATTCTCTTTCTAGTTTGATTTCAAAAGAACCAGGGCCTCGCCGGGCAGCTCCCAAGGGCAGCCCCCAGCTTTGGTGGCAGGACCCAGTTAAAGCCATTGCACCAGGAAGGTGGCAGTCTGCAGCAACAAGAGGAGCACACAAAGCCTCCTGTGGGATAGAAGAGGGGTCAGGCAGAACAGAAACCAAATTTGTCTCAGCTGTTTCCAAGCACCCTCTTTGAACACCACAATGGGACCCTGTACTATGCTGGGCACAATAGGTTACACTCAGGACTGGGGTAAGGGGTCTGAGCATCTGTCTGAACTCTGCTGTTGGTGTTGCCAGTGTGCCCCAAAATCTCCCCCCCCCTACATGCCCCTCAAGTTAGGAAGAAAATAAATACTGAAACACTTGATCCTGGGCAAGTCCAAAGCTGCCTAATGCTCTTGGACCTCCGACATCCCACCACCGATGGAAGAACCCTGGACCCCAAGGCAACTCACTGCAGCCAAGAAATGATCTTATTCCTTCTTGTCCGTGAAGCTGCTGGCTCTTGGAAGCCTTCACATTTCTGCCGGAGGAGCTTAAGCCTGTTCCTGAGCAGCTAGAAAAGCAAAGAGCCCGATCAGGAGTCCATGCCATGCCTGCTTAGGGGTGGCTTCCCCCCACAATAATGTCGAGCCTTTGTCCCTCCTGTCCCCAGTACCTTCTTGATTTCAGCCTGCTCCTGAACAGCTCCTGCCAGCTCTGACCACTGCCGCCTCTGGAAAGGAAGTGGGATGCTTCACAGGTAGCCTCAAATGGTGTCAAACGGCAGCCCCAATCAATGTCCAGGGCCTAGCAGGTCAGGGCAGGGCCAGGGTGGTAGCACCCAGGTGTCTTGGTGCTGGCACCATTGCCCAGCAGCTTGGCCACCCCTGAGGGGTTTCTGACCTGGGCCAGTGCCAGAAGTGTTCCCATTCCACACGGCATCCCCAGGAGCACAAGTGAGGGTCACTCATCCCACCCCTGTCCTCAAAGCCATGGTGCTGTGCCTGCAGACTGTGAGACTGTACTGAAATCAGACTCCACAGTCCATTGTCTCAAAGATTGGTATGAGAAGCTGAGATGGGATTCTACCTTCCATTGCCTGAGGGATGGGTGTGAGGAGCTGAAATGGGATTCCACTGTCAGTTGCCTGAGAGATGAGTGAGAGGAGCTGAGGTAAGACCCCACAATCCATTATCTCAAAGACTGGTATAAGGAATTGCTGCCCATTATCTCAAGGATTGCCGGCAGACATGCAGTTGAAGAGCTGGCTGCTGTGATCCACCAGTAATGTGCAGTACATGACATTAAGAACAGAGGTACTCCCCCCCCAACATATAATAAAAGGGGAAAAATGAAATCACTGCTGGGGACACCCTCTAGTGATGCCAACTACACACCCTGGGGGATATCCACCACTGAAGACAACAACTATGGACCTTCGGGATGCCGCTGGATGCACAGTAGTGTCTACTGTCTCTCTGCACATTGAATGCTTGCTTAATTTCTGTCTTTCTTTTTTCTTTTTTTCCCAATCTGTCCTATTGCTATCTTATTAAAAAAAGATCTTCTTTTTTATAATAATTGTCTTTTCGTAATAAGCAAGCTGACCAATTACAGTACTTGACCTCACTTGTGTCTTCATTTCACTCCGGGGATCACGAACAAAATAGGTCTGACACTGGGTTTTCTCCAGTCGGACCTTGACAGAGTCCCACATCAGGCTCTCCTCTACAGCACAGCCAATAGCCTAGGGCATCTCCAGAGGCCCAACCCCTCCTTTGAAGACCCCAAAGTAAATGTCGCCCCCCCCAGCTATGCTGCTGCCTGTGGCTGCTGGGGTGCACACACTCACCACTGGCATCCCCCTCCCTGATCTTGTCAGGATGGGCTTTCTCCCCTGTACCTTCTGCTCCTCTTCCAGGCTTGTGACTGCCTTCCTTTTTATCATCTGCAAGTACTCCTGTGGGAGAAGAGGGGAAGAGTTGCAGCTCTCAGGGCACTGGGACACTGCCTTGAGTACACTCCCCTTGGGCACTGCCTTTGTCTTCACGTCTGTTCTCCTACTCTACCCTATAAGCACTGTGGGCAAACAGAGAGACCCCCAGGCCCAAATCTGGAGACAGTCCATTTCTGGACATGGTCTTAAGCAAATGACTCTGGGTGATGTTCTTGGGCAGGGGCATTGGACAATACGAGATGACCTCCAGACATCCTTTCCAACCTCAACTATTCTGAACTCACCTTCATCCTGGCCACGCGCCTCTCCAGTTGCTGGAGCTCTTGGCAGTTGGTTTGGAAGCACCGTACCACCTCACAGTTCTGGGAAGAGGTGCAAGACACCAGCACTAAGCCCCTGACACAGCCCCAGCACTGCAGCAGGGGGACATGGGCAAAGTAGGGAACACTAGCCTGCATGCTGAGCAGCTCCACGATTTCCCTCAGATACTGCTGCTTCTTCTCCTGCATGAGGAGAGGAGAGGTCAGGGGCTCAGGTCTCAGCCCCAGGCCTGGGGACAAGGGGACCACTCCACACCTACCACAAACTCCAGCAGCTCCTTGTGCCTTTGTGCCTCTGCAGAACACTGTGCCAGGCGCTTCTGGAGCACACAGAGATCTTCCTGCACCTCTTCCGCCTGCATGGCTGCACCCGTGTGTTGGGAACTAGGAGGGTGTGAGGGGCACAGCCAAGGGAATGTCAGTCACAGATCCTCTTTTCCTGCGCTTGGGCTCTTCCACAGCATGGGGGACACAGGACAGGTTGTTGGCAATTGCCCTCTGAGCTCCTGCCCAGTAGCACCAAGGTTCTTCTGCAGATGCTGCTCCACCTCCGGGAGCAGCCCAGCTTTGTACCCACGTCACAGGCCCATGGTGACATCACCTCCCTGGAGCTTGAGGTCATTTGCTGAAAGGGGCAGCACAAGGCTCTGCAGATGCCTCAAAGCACAGCCACAACATCTGGGATCCCTTCTAGTCCCTGTAGAGATATTTAGAGCATATCACCAGTGAGCCAGCTTCCTTTATGTGCTCCATCAACTTCAGAAACGATTTACCTCCCTCTTCCCAGGGGACACAAAAGCATATGAAGATGAAACTGCTCTGTGCAAAGGAGCAGTGACTCCCTCCTCCCTATAGCCTTTGTAGAAGATGCATGGAGCACCAAAGAGAAAGTTGCTTCCTCATCCTGAATATTAGCAATGCCTCCAATTTGAAATGCACCACCCCCTTAGCTAGCATCCTTCAGTCCCAAGTAGAGCCAGGTTTTCAATTGGTACAGTCCCTCTGTTTTATGATGATGCTTTGTGTCCCCATAGATGATCCCATGATGGGGCAAGTCACCCCTTTTTGCTGGGACACATACAAGAACAAGAACAGTTTGATTTTGCCCAGAGAACACCAATCCCAGAAGGCAATACCCTGAAAGGCAGCAAAGCACCTACTTGTGAATAGGAGTGGTAGGTGCATACCTTTCCAATGTTCCTAGCGTAGCTGGAAGGCAGAATTAGACCAGGCATGTTAGGTGCAATGCCTAGCAAGTCCTGGCAGTGGCAATACTTGAGCAGACTGGCATCAGCACACACAAATACCTGCAGTTTCAACTCCAGGTCCAGGAAAAAATGATTATATCTTCACAGACATTTAGCCTTAGCTGAGCTCAGCAAGTAGACTTTCTTGTCTGCTCAGTGCTGAGATGCTGGGTGTGGGATAGTGCTTGCTCTCTGTGACTACTCTGTGGACAATGCAGAAAGAGCTGCTCAGACTGAGATAAGAGGCAGTCATAAAATAAACTTTATTACTCTTACTACTCTACTGCTGTCGTTAGCCTGCTGCAGTGCTGTTGCTGAGAGATGCCCAGCAAGTGTCTTCTCCATCTTAGTTCAGGCAACTAATTTCTTCTTGAAGGGCATACAGAAGCTGAGCAGCTGAGGCCCATGAATCAGTGTCTTCTGCAGTTCCAGAACCAGCATCGTCCAGGCAGCAGTAACTCAGCTGCTAGACCCATCAAAAGCAGATAGAGGTCTACTGCTTAGATCCACTGGCTATCTCCTGAAGACCAAGTAGAGATTCCATGGGAAAAAGAAAGGTGCCCCAGGAAAGGGTTCATTCATGAGAACTATAGTTCCTCACAGGAAGCTGCTAAAAAAACAGAAAATAAAAACCCAACCCAGGAAAAGGCAGTCTATTTCATTTGGCTGCAGCTACACAACAGTGTGTGCATGTGTCCTGGGCTCAGCTGTTAACAGTTATTTTTCTTCTTCTTAGTAGCTGGTACAGTGCTATGTTTTCAACTTTAGTCTGAGAAGAATGCCAAGCAGTCACCAGAGTGTGGCCTACAGCACGTATGAGTTGCATATGCAAAGGAACAGGTGGGGTGGGCTGTCAGTAGTTATTCCAGTATCAATCTCACTAAAGCAGAGCCTTTAGGGCCTTCTGCACTTAGAGGCTTAGTGGGGAAAAAGAGAGAGACTTTAAAGTCTTTTAATTAATGGACCCTTGTTTTATCCTTCAAATCAAGGGGTGCCAGCCCAGGACATTGGGTCAGCCTCTCCTGCTGAATGCAACTCACCTTGCTGTTGCTCTGTTCTGTAACAGTAACCTCGTCAGTGCTCTGTAGCACCTAACCACTGTCACCAAGCAGTCCCCCAGACACAGCATCAGAGCTGTGCCCCAGAGCTGGAATAGGGACAAGTATTCCATTTTGTATACTCCTGCCCTCCAGAGCTGAAGAACAGCTATTTTCATCAGAAGAAAACAACACACACTGGGTTGCGGGCTACATCCCCATCAGCAGGAAGCTGAGTTTGAGAGGATGTGGCAACATTAATTGGACTGCACACACCAGTGTGAATTAAAAAAGGAGCCTCTTTAACACATGGGGTGGGTTAAAGATGAGCACAGAAAGCTCCAGAGAGGTTTATTAACCATAAAAATAGTCTCGTACAAGAAGATGTTAATTGTGAGCAATTCCACATATGCACGAGCACTTTCTAAGTGGAGAATGGTCTGGAACAGAGCAAGGGTTGGTAAATAAATACTCAGGGTCATGACCACAGCTAGTCATAATGCTAACTGACTGGAATCAGTAATGAGTCTGCTATTGCATCAGCCCATCCTGGCCTCTCTACCTTACTTACATCTTTCATTAGTCATTAACAGACATATTCATCAGTCAGAGCCTGATATTCACTTGCAGGCTCTGGTACCACCTACAACATGTAATATTAGCATGCATTAGACCAATCACAGCACCAAGTGTCCTCAAGGAAGGAGGCTGCATCAGTAAGAAGGCCAGCACTAACCTACTCGGGATCTTTACAATCTCACAAAGGGATGGAAAGGAACATCACATACAAGGTATGCCACATATGCCCAGAGCAGAGGTCTATGCAAAAAAAAAAAAAAAACAACCAAATCATAAAAAAATAAAAACAAAAAAAAAAAACCCTCAAAGCAACATACCTCTTAGTCTCCATCCTTGGAGCTATTCAAAATATACATATAAATGTATATACATATAATATGGTCCTGGGAGACCAGCTTTGGGTGACCCTGATTAAAAGCAGGAGAACTGGGACAGGTAGACTGCAGAGGTTCCCTTCCAAGCTCAAACATTCTGTGTCTCCTCCTTTTGAACACAGTGGTCTGGATAGCACTTGGAAAACACCAGCATCCTGGTGGTTTGAGGAGCTTGGTGAGCCTGCAATCTTCACCTCAGCATGCACGTAGGCATCTCCGTAAGGTACTTCAGTGAGGAAAGCCAATGGAAACACAGGCTGCACAGACCCGGCTGGAGCCAAGCAGGACACAGGTGATGCTTCCTCATCACTTAACAGACAGCTCCATGAGCAAACCCAACCCAGCCTCAAAACCTGCACCTTCTTCTGAACATGACCATCAAGGGAAGTCTGAAAAGTACTTCAGGCAGTACCTGGGTGTCACTGGACTGAGGCTACACAAACCTGCCCACCTGTGCCCTCAGAGACCAGTACTCTCCTTCCAGTAGGACAAATAGTAATCTAAGAACAACCACTCACTCATAATAGAGCACATGAGCACGTGAGCTCTTTCATTCTCAGTACTGACAGCCCACAGGAACATGGCACATCTGATTATCTTTATTTTACAGTTTCCAAAGCCTAGAAGGATGAGTTACACACTGTAGGATCCACAGGTAGGCAATAAGTTGTAGAACTGTAATAGCCACATGCTACTCACTTTGGGTTTAATAACAGGATGTGAGACTGCACAGCTGAGCTCAAGGTATCAAGACAACTCCAAGGGCTGGCAGTGAAAACAAAATACTAAACCTGGAAAAAATAATTGGCCAAACTAGGGCTTAGGAAAAAAATATATTATCACATTAATGCTGGGGGGCAGGGGAAGGTAAAAAAAAACCAAACCCATCAGACTATCCCCAAAGGGGAATCAATAGCATGGACAGAACAGACAGAACAGGGAGAAGCTCGAGGCTAGCCATTACCACAGCTGGACCAGATCACAAGAATGTATTTCACTGCAAGGCACAACACACCCTACACTTTTCATGGTGTGTTAAAGTACTCTGTCTTCACCCCTTCCCAGGCAGCTCACAGCCCAGCAGTCAGTTACAGCACTGTGTGCAAATACAGTTAGTGAGAACAGTCCACAGCTCCCCACCCCCTGTAATGGACTAGTGTAATTAATCAGAGGCTCGGAAAGTGTAAACCACACAATGCACACGAGAACAAAGATAGGAGCAATCTCTTGCCAATGAGACAGCATTGCTTGGTGAGCTGCTTATGCAGTAGTCCCAAACAAGGCTACTAAAGCTGTGTCTCAGGATACACTAACCCTACCCTACAGAGAGCCACAGGGTAGGTAGTGAGCCATAGCACTCTTCAGGCTGACCTGGACTCAGCTGGCATATTTAAAACAAAGACACTGGAAGTGCTGTAAAGGCTTGGAGACTTCACAGAGAACTAATATGGCCTGTAGTTCCAGTAACTGGAGAAAACGGAGATCTGGAAAGGTAGAAAAAAGCAAGTAAGTTCCCATATCCTTTGGGCCACAACAGAAAGAACATATAATGCACGCATGACAATTGAGCTTTACAGTCTTACACACTGCAGCACTACACTGCAGAAGGGCAGATGTGCCACTGCTGTCAGTGAATAGGCTTGGAGCACAAAGTTACTTGCTTGAGGTGGCAGCCAGCTCAGCTGCAGAGCTGGTACTGAACATTAGTCTACTGGAATTTAGTTTGCTGATGTCTCCATGCCTCCTCTCCTGTATTCTGGCATTTTCTCACAAAATCAGTCTCATGCTCCCACCTAGTCACTAGCTCAGCAAAGACTTCTGCCACACTACTATACTTAGTCCAGCTGGCTGTCTGCTAGCCTGTGCCAGCCAGCTCCCTGGCTCCAAAAATATTGACTCATCACTTGTTTTCAGTTAATGTGTAAGGTGTACAGAATAACATCACATCAGAGTTTTTTTAGATCTGAGGTCCTCTCAAAACCCAAAGTTTAAAAAAAAGCCCTTTTTCTAAGGTCATTACCTTGTCCTTCAGTTGCTGGCAAAGCTGCAGTGAAACTGTGAAGAAGACAAGGGCATCATTTAACCATGGGACAACACATTCCACTTTATGGACATGGCTGACTTCATACCGCTGGTTGCCAAACTCACTGGAGTGGGGAAAGAAAAAAGAGCACAGATTCACACACAACAGCACAGAGCATAAAAATCAACTGTTGTCTGTTCTCACAGAGGAGACTATTATGATTTCTACTACATTTAAAAGAACAACTGGCAAAGTTAGGGAATACAAACTCTCAGTCTACCTCTGACCAGACTTAGAGTTAAGCTAAATCTAAGAGCGTTAAGTTAGAAACTTTATCACTTTTCAGAGAAGCACAAAAGCCAGAAATGCAAACAGCAATGCCAATAATGTTCATTTTGGACAACTCTCATCTGTAGACAAACTCATGGCACTGTATAGATAGACTGTATCCTGAAAAGTCACATCTCTGAGCAGGCCTTTAAGACCAAGTCATTAAAGAAGCACTGTTACGGGCACCTGCACATTCACAGGCACAGCTACAGCAAGTGACTGCACAGCTGCTTCATTTAACAGATGCTACTATTAAAACTACATACAGCCATTTGAATCTCACCCTCAGCATACTCCTACACCTGTTACACAGCCCTGACTGTACTTACAATATGGCTCCAGGGTTGTGTAAAATGGACCCTCCAGCAAGCTTGACATTCTAGAAGAGAAAGAAAAGCTTTTAACACTGTAAACAAACTGCGTAGAAGGACACTTAAGGTTTGCATTTTCAGTAGCCTGACATCAAGAAATGCCTATGCTGTATCTGCCTGAATACTCCATTCATAGGGAATCCATGACATTTGATCCCTTCATGAAAAAGAATCTACATATTCGCTGAGTCCAACTTAGCTAACAAAAGTAAGATGAGAAGATCCAGGAGAAAAAAAAAAAGAGATTTTTAGGAAAAACATCCTTACAGAGGACTGCATTTCATAGAGCTTAAGAGTTTAATTCTGTTTTCACAACATACCATGCTGACCCAAATGCAACAGGTAAAGCAGAAAAGCATCCATCAAAACTGTTCAGAAAACCAAAGATGCTACTTTAATGTTAACTGAATACAATCATGCCTTCCCAAAATTACACAAAATTATAAACTATCTTGTAAGATAAAGCATTACTTGGCAAAAAAATAGTTACTGGCTTTCTCCAGAGCACCAGTATTTTCTTCTGGGTTAAGTGTCCATGCCCCAAACTAGATTTAGAGTCAGTATTCTGTCTGCAGCAGATATAAACACAGACACTTAGCAGGTAGAGTAATTTCTGCATCATCTTCTGCATATCACATTGCACCATGTAATAGTGCATCCTCACAGTGGGACATGGGGAAGGGTCAATAAACCAAGTTTAAGAGACAGCAGGTGTCACCTTGGTTGTGCTGGGCTGCAGCACATGAAGTTGGTAGACAGTCAGGCACAGCTTATTCAGGTTAATATAGAAATTCACAAGGATGTCTGGAGGCAGAGCAGGAGTGAACATTTTCTGGTGAGAAAATAAGCAGTTTCTTTGTCAGTTAAAGGACCATTATTTCTAGTGCTGGAAAATCACTACCTTTTTCTACGCCATACTACAGTTACCCCATAGTGAGCAGGATAGGAAAGAAACAAAGACTAGGTAGCTTGCATGCAATATTTGTTCCTCTTGCTGCACTTGACAGAAATGGTGTATGCATGACGGTGACAGGAGGATGGAGGTAGCATTCACAAGGCCAAATCATCCCCAGACAAGATTCCTGGGAAGATAATAGAACTTACTCTCTAAGAAATAGAGTCCTCATGCCCAAGTCATCTGTTTTCCTACAGGAAGATTCAGAGAAGCCAAAACTTCAGGGTTTGCACCTACTTCAGCTCTCTTTCTGCCTCAGGAAACACTTGGAAACTCATTTCCACCAGGATGCAGCACAAGAGCCTGACTGTTGCATGCTACCAGACTGTATGGAGATCTAGACCACGACACACTTACTGCGAGACCACTGGAGGCAATCTCTGGTAGAGTTAGAGTGGCTGGAGTGGTAAGCCGATTTCGGGCTCTTGAGAGCTGTAACATCACAGCATCCATAAGCTACAAGATAACATACAGTACACTGCTGAGTGGCAGTTCCTGGACAGCTCTAGATAGCATATTGCAGAATTCTACAACCTTTTGCAAGTGTTACAAAAATGACCCAGCAATACCAGGGCTTTTCGGCTTTCAGAAAGCCAAAATTGCTAGGAAGGTCCAAGGCAGGTCCAAAAGATGGTACTATGACAAAAATAAGTCAGTGCAAAATATTGTACTTCATGATGAAATGTACTTTGACTGTTGTGCATGGTATCTTGACAGATATCTGAAGTCTTTTGCTATAACTTTACTAGAATTTCCAGTACTATTACATCACTTCGTATTCCTTTAGATGCAAATAGGAACATTTATCAGATTAATGTAGTTTGCGAGGAAGGAATCTCGCATTTCTCTGCAGCAGCTTCATTTATTTAGCCTTAGAAAATTTTTAAACAGCAGCTCTTACCTGTCCCCCAAACAAAACAAAAAAATAAAAAAAAGCCCCGAAACCAAACAAAACCGAGTAGAACCAAACCAGACAAGCACAGTATTTCATTCTGTAAAAAGGTGATACACTGAATTCACTTAGACACATAGCAACATAATATCCCAACTTTAACTCAAGATCACTGCTACCTTTTATATTTAGTTTGTAATACCCATATGATGAGTATTTTTGCTATGTGAATTTGAAAAAATAGGTGATTACAGGGTAAAATTCATGCAAATATGTCAGAACTTCTTTTAGTCTTTGATTCTCACACCTATGTCTACCTTGCAATGCAGAAGGACACAGCTAGACTTAAGTGTCTGAACTCAGGTTCTGAAAGCAGATTCATCCTATTAATGTATAGGTCCATCTAGGCTGTTACACCTTACTGAGAAGTGAATATATTTGAACACTCCTTGACTTCAAAAATGTAACAGATAATTGGATCAGTATAAAGAGAACTTTTCACTATGTTCTAAAATATGATACAGTCTTACAGAGAGAAAACAAGCCCCAGTGCTTGTAGCTATTCCTTTATCAAAAAAAAAAAAACCCCACCATTTCTTAATAAGTTTTAGGAAAAATCAAGGATAAATAAAAACAATCACTGATGGGATTTATCAACAAGGCATTTTTTCCAGGACCAATGGAAAAACTATTACCATCCTAATAAAATAAAGGAATAACTAATGTATATTGGTTACTCAATGTCGTAGATTTCATTTGGCTTCTGTATGTAAATTACATACTTAATTTAGAATGTAATCTGTAATATAATACACTGTGAAAGCTAGTCTTTGACTAACATAAGACATTCTTCTTCACAGATAATGTAAGATCTCAACTTAGTAACACATAGCAGATAACGGAATGCATGTCAGGTTATACTGGGATCAGTAGTCTATTTACAGTGTGGAATTGAAATATAGTAATAGTACAGTCCTGTTAGTACGTGGAAGATATATGTCCTAAGATGAATGTTGAAAGATGAAAATAATCAATTGTAAGTAGAGTCTGAGTTAATAGAGAGCTAGTCTAAACTCATAATAACCATGGGACATAATAACCGAAGTGTATTCTCATCTAACTCTGATAGTGAAATATTTTGCCTTACCATGTATTTTTCCTAAATTTTAATTCAGAGATTCGCAGTGCTCTTCAGTGGTACTTAAGATTCTTATGCATAGGATTCGAAAACCAAAACTATGTAACCGTCATTTGAAATTTTTTTTTTTCAAAATGCTATTAAAAAAATTATTTGAAAACCCCACTGCAATACACAGTGATAGAAATGTATTCCAAAAAGTAAGCATCTAAGAATTTATTTTATTTAATTATAAATTATTTAATTTTGCTGTATTTAACAGCACAGGTTAGTGGTTACATTTAAATTTAAGTCCTAAAGAGTTTTAAATTTGCACATAATGAAACATAAATTATTGTAACAAGCATTTAAATAGCACCTTTTTGTTTGCCTTTTTTTTTTTTTAATTAAAGAAGCTTTTGAATTTCAGTTGGAATATCTCAGTGTATTATAAGTTGATAGATTTTTTCTTTTATGTTCTTTATTATTTGATAGCATAGTAATAGGCCTTGGGAGACATCCTACTACTGCAATCAGGGGAAAGTGAAATTATTTGATTAATCTCTACGATGGATTTTAATTATAGAACAAAGGTAACATGTTCTCTGCATTCTAAGGAGAAAATTAAACAAAAAAAGGTATTACAGTTTAAATTCAGGGTGCCATCTAGTGCTCAATAGAAATGTAAAAATGTTACCATGCTTAAGCTGAACATATACATCTTTTAAACCAATTTATGTCAATAAGATCTTAAAGTCCATAAAAAATAAGTATGTGCATGTTTAACATAGTACATGCTAGGAAATAATTTATTAAACTGTGATAGCTTGCATCTTAAAAAGGCTTTAAAATTTTGCCTGGAAAATGTCTAATATGCCACTGTGCTTACACTTCAGAATACCTGACAGCACAATATACCAAATTCAAGTACTTCTTTGTAAGTATGAAGAAACCACTCCATATGAATTCATTATAATTTCATATTCTGTTTTCCATCCTTGATCACCTATATCAGAAAGTATTAAGTTTTTTCTTTTTTTTCTTTTTTTTAGTTATGGAACACAGTTTGTGTTAAGTTTGTTGGTTTTTTCATTATTTGTTTATTTTCTCCTAGTATCAGTGAAAGGTATAGAACCCAACAATTTTTTTTTATTTGCTATGTCTAATATAATTCATTTGTTGATGAAATATATTTCTTGGAAAAGCATTATCTAGTGCTTATTAAAGAAAATCTTCTAGTCTTTAACTCAAATATATTAGTAGGATATGTTTTATATTATTTATATTATTTATTTTGGATTGTTTGGCTTAAAGTTTGGTAGTCAAAAGCATAGCAGAATCCAGGATTCAGAAATGAAATATTTTTCTGGAAGTTAGTCACAAAACCTAAAAAAAAATGCAGGCCAAAATATTGTCTTTCGCTTTTACCAGAAAAGCTCCAAAGAAGAGGGAAAAACTGAAGTTTTAGCTGTGTCTTATGTCCTCTGGAAATGCCAACTATCCTATGACCTAAACAGTTTCATTCTTTCCTGTTGACATTCCATTTTTTTATGATACCTCAAAAAAAAAAAAAAAAAAGCACTGAATTAAGAACAGGAGCTTTTATATGTAAGTACTGTTTTATACAGCTGCATCTAAATATTATGCTTAACAGGTCCAGCTGTAGATCTTAAAGCAGCAGACTCACTTTATGAACTTACCCCCTTCTGCTTTCCTTCCATTCCTCACCACAACTCACCAACATGCGCAATTTTTATTAGAAATACCTCAAATTAAAACAAGGTACAAAATAATTACAAGTATATTCTCAATGCATTCTACATTTAAACTAATTGTTTAGTCTAAGAAAATAAAGAAACCATGTACATTTTTCAAGGAAAATGAAGTTTTTACTGAAAAGTTATTTTAAGCCACCAAAAAAGTAAATATATCAACAGAATTATTCTTTATTGTACAATAGTGAACAATACATCCAGTGTAGAATAGCACAGGTTTATCCTAAATCTCACTGAGTAAATACACTTGACTGGTACTGCCTTCTGGAAAATATATTTCAGCCTTGATTGCATGGCACTTTTTACACAGGTAAAAAGTGAGTGGTTAAGGAAGGCTGTAATCTAAGTGCTGTAGGAACCATACCAAAAGAATTTTAAAGACAGATGCAATGCATCACTGAATCTGTTTTATTACATTCCTCTACCACTTTCCTTACTGCACTTGCAAACAATTTGTCCTGGAGGAAAATCCTGTCTCCAGGCAGACTGCCTGTTGAGGCTCCATTAGGTGATGGATCATTTGGTATTTATTTATTTTTAAGTCCAAAAATGATGATAAATGACCTGTAGGTTAAACAAGCAAACTAAAATAATCTCAAATTAGGATTTTCTTCCATATGTTTAGACCTGATTGCAAAGGAATTGATACACTCCCATACAATTTTCTTCAGCATCATGAGGAAGGTGTACAGATGGGCAATACGGATAAATCAGCTGATCATTTCAACTCTTTGGCTCTTATTTCTGTTATTTGAGAAAGCTAAATTGCCTCCAAACTGAATCCAATTAGGTTTCAATGATAAAAATAGTCATTAGTTTCATAATTTCTAAATGGAAAAAAATCCTTTCCCTCCAAAATATCAAAAGGATATATTTGTGTAAATCATCTTCTTTTTCATCACTCAGGGTATTGTTCATGTAAATAAAAAATAGAAAGAAGGAATCAGTCTTACATCAGCCTTATAAGATATTTTATCATAATTATTTTTGTTTACTTTATGCAAAATACATTTCTTTTCCTCCTAGGCCTCCCAAACAATCCTGATTTTCCAAGAGTCAAGATTACTTTCCTTTTCTGAGTTTTTAAATAATTAGACACCAGTCCTCATTTGGAACATTTGGAATTCTGTTGGTAGTCATGAAAAGTTAGCAGCATATTTATAAAAGTATGTTTTAAAATTTTAGTGCTGTAGAAAATGTTAATTTGCTAAAAATTAATATTTATATTTGAATTGAACAAAATAATTGCTGCATAGTAATATTTCCAGAACAATAGGGGAATGAGAGTGTCTAGCATAAATTAAGCGGTTTGGACATTTGATATCTAGGCTAATACTCAAACCCACTTTTATTGCCAACAGAGGGTATTAGACAGCTCCAGGCTCCAATTCAAGCCTGAATAGGTACTGACTTCAGAACTCTAAAACTGGTGAGTTTAATTTTTCAGTAGACATCTTGCTTCTGATTCTTAATATTGTAGGTATCTATGTGAAGAATTATAATAATTGAGTCTCTTTTTTTAGTTACTGACAGACACATTGAAACAGAAGTCTGTGTGGTCATGGGAACTCCATCCTTCAAGATATTCAGAAACCGTCTCAACATGATCCTGTCAACCAGCTCTAGGTGACTCTTCTTGAGCAGAAGGCTTGGACAAGGTGATTTCTAGAGGTCCCTTCCAACCTTAACCATTCTCTGATTCTGTGAAGTCACTGCACAATGTTGAGCAATCATTTTGTAATGAAAATAGTATGAAAATTCTTAGCTCTCCCTGCTAGGTAAGCAGGTGGACTAGATAAACAATTAATCATAGAAGTCTAGTTTTATCAGGTTTAAATGAAGTAAAATAATTCACACTCAGTCTGTGAAGATTACCGTAACTGATGCTGAAAAAGGCCACCGTTACATGCTGAATAATCTACATAAAGTGATTGCAACACATTTAATAAATAATTCTATATTGATAATTAAACATTGACACTAACTGTAGACATCAAGACTATCTTAGCACTGACTGAAAAAATTGCATGAAGTACGTATTATATTCCTAGTTCTCCAAACTATATGTGTTTCAGGGCACTATAGTCACTTCTTCCTCTAAGGAAGAATAAGAATGTGTGAAAGTAGGAGACCCTATTGTACACTATCATGTATTTAGGAAGAGATGAGGAGGCAGTTGGAAAGCACTTGAGGTCTGAAAAGCTTAAATGCAGCCAAAGCTGATCGGGGATTATCGTAGACATCCCCTACCTTCTGTACTGATTTTGGCTGAGGTAGAGTTAATTTTCTTCATAGAGGCTTGCATTGTGCTATGTTTAAGATTTATAATCAAAACAGTGCTGATACCACATGGATGCGTTCATTGTTACTGACCAGTGCTTACACAGAGTCAAGGGCTTCTCTGCTCCTCAGTCTGACCCTCCAAACTTGCTTGTTTGTTTTAGAAAGTGAAATAAAACAAAAATAAGAAAGAGAATTTAAAAATTCTCCATTGTCCCTGCAAAACTGATCCCAAAATACCAGACACCAGCATTTGTGCAGTTTGAGTTAATTGGGATGTTCTAAGCCAAAAACGCCCTTCAAAATGCAAAGATAGCCTGAAAAATGAATGACAATATCTTATTCTGGTGCAAAAGAATATATGGCACCGTATACCTGGTTTACAAGGCTGCTGCCTTATTGTCCAAGCACATGGAGAACTCAGAGCTTTTCCAGTGTATGACATTAGAAAATAACTGCATATTTTTGAAGACAGCTTTTTGGTGAATCTGAAAGTTGGGTGTTCAGATGTTTGTTTTTTTTTTTTTTTTGTTTGTTTTTCAGTTTGGCATACCTGCATAGCACATTAAGGCAAACGTATTTGTTGTCTTTAATGTAAGTAAAAACGGAAGAGAAAAATTTCAGCCGTGACATTACACAGAAGAGGAAATCTTGCCATTTTCCTGCTTTTGATGTTAATATTGCTCACATTTAGTCTCTATTCCTCACAATTATCCTGAATCCTTCACTGAAAAGCAGACAAGTCAACCAGTGAATTCGTTTTATCCCTGTACACTCACATATATACACACACAAAGATATGCTTACATATTGGCATACATATTGCTATATGAATTTATATTATAAATTTAATGAAGTAAGAATAGGCACTTACAGTGTATTTTGAATAGAAGTATTCCTCTTTATTACTTTAAAAGTTACTTGGTGGCCTTAATATAAGCCCAGGAGAAATAACATGTTCTAATTAATTCTACTTAGGGCATTGTTATTTTTTTCCAGACTTTAAAGTAATAACACTGCTCAGGTTAAGTAACAACTAATAAACTTCTGATTCCTTCACTGTCTACTTAATAGCTGGCATCTGCCTCAAGGTAGTGACTAACAAGCTGGTAATTAAAAGTCTAAATTCAATGAAAACATCAGTTTCAAAGTCTGAACAGAATTCTATTTCAGGACTATATAGAGGCCCCAGTCTATGTTGTTACTTTTTTTAATAAATAAAAAAAATGCCCATACAATGTCAATTCATTTCTTTCTCAATAGGAATTACTGAGTTCTATAATTAATTTACATTGATTTAACATCTTGTGAAAGAAACTTAAGTAATATTGGAGAGGATTTATGGTTTTGAGTCCCATAGGACAATTCATTACCTAAATTAGGTTTTTTTCTGACACCCATGATTTATCCAATGGAATGCTTCAGATCTTATAAAATAGGTAATGTTTTCAAAATACAAAAGTGATTTAATGATTTATATCTTATTATTAAAATAAATCGTAGTTTTCAGTAACTTTTAGCTACTTAGAAACATTTATTTAGGTCAACTTTAGCCAACACAAAGCTATTCATTTAAGACGGGCTAACTCACCAGTAGGAAGTCTCTGTCTTAATTAAGAATAATCCATTGGACATTATCTGTTTTCTCTCTCTTTTGCCCAAGGGCAGATTTTTATCTAGATTTCCTAGACTTCTGGCGGATAAACTACCTTCTGAGTTATCTACTTAGCATCACCAGTAAATTTTGCCATCAGTGATAATCTTTATCAGTGCTGATAAGAACAATGAATTATGTTGACTTTATTAGCTGTTTTTAATCAGAATTCACCATTCCTGGTTTAAAAAAAAAACAAAAAAACAAAAAACAAAAAACCCAAAAACCTTTTCAACATCCCACCAGTC
>JBCJKH010032603.1:0-13622 GCA_039877255.1 Loriculus beryllinus
CCCCCAGAGATGACAGCAGGTTGGGCTGTCCCCAGTATCAGGCAAGGCTGTGATGGTGTATCCAACGTCAAGCTGGGAAGTGTCTCAGTACCTTGAGACCTTAACAGTAGCTGTCCTCACTGCAGTTTGCCATAATGAAAGCATTATGAGAAAAAAAAAATAAATAAGATTGCTTAATTTTTATTGTCATGAATAGAACTTCTAACTGAACTTTGTGCAAAAGAAACTCAGTAGTAGTATAAATTGAAAGACTAATATTGGTATAAAGTGTTTTAGAGTAGGCTGATGTCCTAAGCCTGTGCTTGCTTTGTCCTCATCCCCATTCTCATGGCCCAGCCTGGCAATCACGAGGCTGTGCCTGATGCCGGCTCCTCTCACTGGGCCTGATGTCCTGCTCTCACATGTGCCCCTTCTTATGGAGGTGCTCAACACTTCTCTGTCAAACAGCTACAAAGATGAGACCCTTGGTTTAGGTTAGGTCTGCAAGACACTTAACTCAGGATCCCTTAGCTAGGTGGATGCCCGTTAAACTTCACCACCGCTTAAAACAGGAGTTGCAAGACCAAGCATTTGAGAGGAGAATTCTGGGATTTTCAGAACTTTCAATTGTATTTATTTTTAAGATCTATATAATCCACAGTTTATGGTAAATATTTTATTACCCCATTGGAGTTGTAAAGATTTACTGAGGAACTCTGCTCTTCTCACATGGGAAAGACTTTGAACCAGGAAAAAAAGAAAGGTATGTGGTTCAAGCATCATACTAAACAAGATAAATCATGTCTTCCTAGAGCTGAATGCTCTGCTGAATCAGGACTTGAGTATAGATGATCAGTATCATTGTTCACAGGAGTATTGTAAAGATATAAAAGGATTGCCTTTATACTGAAAGGGAAAGAGGTATAAGAGATATGAAAAGAGAAGGTTATTTTCCTTCAGTGATGATGTGCTGGCTTAAGCAGGACTGGAGCAGACAAACCTCTAAGGTGGAATGTGCACTGTGCACCCATGCCTGAAATCTTCATTTTGTGCTGGTTTAGGTACTATCTAGCTATGAAAGGAAACATTATTGTTCTTTTGATTCTGTTTTGTCCATTCCGTTGCTCTCAGGATGCTATTTGAGTACATGCGGAAAGAATAAAAAAGTCCTACCAGGTTACTAGTATCACTAATTTCTTTGACAATTAAAACAGAATTAAGCTTTAACATCCTAAAAGATTCTTAAATTTATATACACTTTTTAAATTTTTATTTTGTTGTTTAAAAACTTTTAAAATGTACTGTAAATGCAATTTGTTCGTACCTTGTAACAAAGCACTCCAAATCACTTCAAAGAAAATTAAAGAGTACACAAGTGATCTCTATTCCACTTCCCTAAAGCACGCCAACAGAAAAGCAATCCTTCTGTAGATCCTGAACAGGCTTCCTTATCCTAGTAATCAGATATTAGGCCCATTCTGTTCCACATACTGGACACAATTACAACCCACAGTCTGCATTATTTCAGTTCACAAAATTACATATAATAAAAATATCCTATTGATTCAATACACAGTTCTTTCCTCAGCAGCAGCACTCCATCTGGAATAAAATACTGTCCTGGTTTCAGCTGGAATAGAGTTAGTTTTCTTTCTAGTAGCAGCCACAGTGCTGTGGGTTTTATTTATTATAAGAATAATGTTGGTAAGATACTGATGTTTTAGTTGCTGGTTTAAGTAGTGCTAATACTAAACCAAGGACTTTTCCACACCTCACACCAACCTACCAGTGAGCAGGCTGGGGCACAAGGATTTGGGAGGGGATACAGCCAGTTCAGCTAACCCCAGATGATCAAAGGAGTGTTCCTTATCATATGGCATCATGCTCAGTATATAAACAAGAGGCTGGGGGACAGCGCTCTGGGAGTGGCTGCACATCGCTCAGTTGAGGGTTAGCTATTGCATCACTTGTTTTCCATATTTTAATTCTTTTACCATCATGATCTTAAGGTCCTTTCCGACCTTAACTATTCTATGATTCTATGATCCTATGATCAGCATCATTATTACAATTTCCTATTCTGACCTATTAAATTTACTTCACCTTAATCCATAAATTCTACATTCATTCTTTCCCTTTCTTGATTGTCTCAATCCCACAGCAAGCAGCTCTGTGGTGTTTAGTTACATATCAGCTTGACTCAGGACAAATACATTCACCCTTCTGCACCAAATCCTACATTCAAATTCAATCTCAAGTTTCAGAGATCTGGATGTGACTTGTGACTTGTTTGGTTTCTCCACTCCACATGCATGACGACTCATAATGCCCACGTTCCAATGGAGCACTGCAAATGACTCCATCAGTAAAAGAAGGAAATTTTCTCATAGAGTGCTTCTTCACTAGAAAAGAGTGTTCCCTTACTTTTTAATTTAATAATTTAAATGGAGCATCTCAACTAATTCAAACCATTTTAATTGGACATTTTCTGATAAGAATCTAATGAAGTTGTGTTTATAGTATTTTGTAATCTACCCTGCATTTTAAGTGGTTTTACAAACTAAACAGACAAACTGAACCATTATTAAAAATAATTTAATATACATGGTTTTGTTTTTTTTAATAAAATATTTTCTTTTTAAACAAAATTTCCAGCTCTATGTTTCAGGTATTTCAGATATTTCTATATTACATCAGACTAACTTGCTCTGTTCACAAGGCTATCAATATTTCTGTCATAGGAGTTAGCCATACACCACTGAAATTATTGATAAAGAAGAAAAATTACCACAAAGCTAACAATTTTGATATAATATCTAAGAGCATATTATTCTGCCTTGATTTTCTTTGAGTTTCCACAGACAAAGCATTTCTAGAGGTTAACATAAAATCATAAACGAAATCATCTACAAATTAATCAAATTATTTATATATTTCTTTTCATTCAGTAGGATAAATAATTTTGGCAATTTTCTGTAACACTTAGAGAAGGTCATATATTGAATTAAGGAATCATTCACTTACACACTGTTGTATTCTAATGTTACTTCTGTATATGTAAAATTATCAGTCATAATTAATAAATGTTCTGTGGATCAAAAGCTTGGAGTTGTGACTCAGCCAATTCATTATGTTTTCTGCTCCAAATTTTTGTATTTTATTCTTACCACTAATGCAATCCTGGGGCATAAACTAACTTTGTCTTAAGTGTTTTCATTTAAGTTTTGCTTCTATTGGGTTTTCTCACAGCTCTAGAAGAAACGATACCTTTTCCCTTTCTGCACGCTTCAATTAGATGAAAAAGGCTTTATCTCAGCCTTTCTTCTTTCCATTTCTACTTTAGATGAACAGCTATTGACTATACTCAAAACCAATCTAAACAACAATACAGTAGTTGGAGGCCAACAAAGAATTCAAAACTCGTCCTATTAGAAAGTCTTCAGTTTTTAGTCATGCTTCTGTGAGTACTTTTACTCACTCTGAAATTTTCCATCTGGCAGTAAAGCTGATTTGTCATTAATTCAGCAAATAATGTGTTCCAAATGCAATCAGTCAGTAAACCTTACCTTTCTAATTGCCCACAGTAATCCCATTGCCACCAAAGGGCACAAATTGTTGGAAGCAAATCCATAACACTATTTTTATCACAAATAAATTCTACCTCTATATGTCAACATTGGTTTTAATGCTGTTATTAAAATCATTAGGAAGAAAAGCTGAAGCACTACAGCTGATGAATTATAATAAAACCTTACTGTCACTGAAAATAATACATCCATACGAAATCTCAAAATCCAAACACAGTTTTTTTATAGAACTATTTATCAATTTCATCAAGAACTGTCTCAAGACAATTGGTGAATTTGTGCAGCATCCTAAAGACATTAATTTAAAAACAAAATACATTGCTGAGAGCAAGAAAGAAAACACATAAAGAAAGAACCCTCACAATTTGTGAAGTCCATCTCTCTGCCTCAAGATGGGTGTGATTCCTGCCTCTTAGTTGTTCTTTTTTAATGTCTACTTTATTTCTCCCAGTCATTACTGGTTATGTACAGAGAGGTTAAACTAAAAGTGTAGTTGCTTCATAATCATTATAGTTTGCTAATTCCAGTTGTTGCTACACTTAATGGTAAGTGGCCTATTCTACAAACAACAACTACAAAGGTACGTTCCAGGTAAATTGGCAGTTTTGAGCACTTAGAAGGTCTTTAAAATTGAAACACTATTCTTGAACAACACTGTTGGCTTATTGCCACAAATGATAGAGCTGATTAAGAATGACACTCTACAAAGTGAAGTAATATATATCATGTTTTGAAAGCCTCAGCATTTTTGCCCATGGCTTCATGACCTTATCTGCTTTCAGTAAAAGTAGGTACTAATGAGAATACACTTGTCAGTAAATCAGTTAAGACAGGGAATAGAAGGTATTATATCCATGATGGTAAATACTGTTCATTTACTCACTGTTTTGATCGCATACATTTTGTACGATGTCTTTGAGTCCTTTGTAAAGACAGTTCTTGGCCTAAAAAAGAAGCATGCAAAAATGCTTCCTAAGTCTAAAGACCATTATGTCATAATTTAAATATTGGGCAATACCATAAAGTTATAAAAGTTATAAAAAATTCCTAGATTAACTAGAGAGTGAATAGGGAATATGAAAAGCCATATAGGTACAGGACTTGTCCCTGTAACCAGATAGGATGTATTCAAGGGTGCTAAAGGAACTGGCAGATTTATTGCAGGGCCATTCTGCATCATCTTTTAAAGGTGATGGCAATCACAGAGGTTTCTGAGGGCTCCAGAAAAGGGATATTGTACACATCTTCAAATAGCAAGTGACTACAGGCTGACCAGCATCAGCTCATTCACTAGAAGGTGATGGAACAAATCCACTCAGGAGTTATTTCTAAGTTCATGAAACACAGGAAGGTTATTGAGAGCAGCCAGAATAGATATATCATTAGCAAATCACATCTGACCAGCCTCATTTCTTTCTATGGCAAGGTTACTGGTGTTATGTACAAGGGAAGAGCAATGGATTTCCTGTGCATTGATTTTATCTGGGCCTTTGGAAGAGTTCCCCATGCTCTCCTCATCAAACTGGTGAGTAGAGGCTAGGCTGGATAAGTGAAAAATAAGGTAGATGAGAATTTAGCTGGACTGCTGGGCTTAAAATGTCATGATTGGTAGTGCAAAGCTCACCTCTCAGTGAGAAACTAGCAGTGTCCTACAGGGATCAGTACTAGAATCATCACAGTTTAATACCTTCATTAATGACGCTGGGTGATGGGGACATTTGCGTACGACACCAAATTGTGGAGAGCAGTCAGTATACTAGAGGATAGGGCTGCTACTCTGAGGGGCCTGGACAGTATCAAGAAATGGGTTAGAAGGAACCTCATGATGTTCAAAAAGAATGAATTGCAAGGTCTTACATCTAGGATGGAATATGCCCACGCGAAGTATAAGCTGGGGACCAGCCTTCTAGGATGGAGCTCCAAAGAACTTATCCACATAGAGGTCTTGAAGATACCAAGCAGAAGGTAAGCCAGTGATCCACTTTTCTAAGAATCAAGTAGTAAATTATCCTGGGCAGGTTTTTCCTAAGTTTTCAGAGATCTTACATGGATACGGTTTCTGCCCTATTAATCAGGTGTAAGGTTCTCCTAGCATCTTGCCTCCAGTATGTTAGAAAGAATTAAATTTTAAGGCAGTTATAGCATGAAGCGCCCTTCACATTAGATAACATGTATATTAGTATTAGTATAATACTTGTATTATACCAATACAAGTATAATTAGTGTATTAGTGTATTACTGACTGGCTTTAGTAATCTTGTAGCCTGGAACATTAATTATGTTAGCTCTACTGTTAGCCTTAATTAGAATAACTCTGTGCATTATTGCAACCCTTGTACACTTCCTTCTGCAGTGGAGATGTGTGATTTCCTGTGGCAATGAGTTCTTCAGGCTAATTGTAGATTTTGTAGCTAATTATAATTGTAGATAGTTTTGTATTTTATCACCTTTGACTGTTCCTCACTTTCACTGAATGCTCTCTTGTTGAAATATTTGAGACAGAGGAAGAGCTCTCACATTTACTCACATGGGACAATACTTACTCTCATATTTTCACAACCTCTGCTTTGTTCTTCTGTTTTACACAAGGTATTAACACTATGTCTGCCTGGTTCATTCCAGGCAACAATAAATGAACTCCATCATCCCTTGGTTCGCTTTCCGAACCAACCAGATATAACTCAGCTTTAGTTCCGAAGTTGTAGAACCTGACCTAACATGTCTTGCAACTTAATTAGCAAAGCTTGAAATGAATGGGGAGACTGATAAAGCATTAGAAGCAACAGAACTAGTTTAGGCAGAGTCCATTCATATTTCCAACAGCAGCCCAAGTTCAGAGTTAGGGTATAACGAACTCTCCCTTACAAACAATTCCCAAACAGAAAATCCTGTATTGAAATTAATGCTACATCTGTTAGGAACAGCTCACATCTGTTGGAGATTTCACATTACCACAGGAGGCCTGCAATTGTGTAACAAATCTTCCTCTTAAATGATTTCTTTTTGACAGAACCTTTGATATTTAGAAAAACAAAATAGTTGTATTTGCTTTTAATGGCAAGTATTGATT
Organism: Loriculus beryllinus; assembly: GCA_039877255.1. NCBI lineage: Eukaryota > Metazoa > Chordata > Aves > Psittaciformes > Psittacidae > Loriculus > Loriculus beryllinus. Next base: position 6,637 of record JBCJKH010032603.1, read on the forward strand.
TTTCATAAAAAAGTGCACTGTCACCTCGAATTTTGTATTTAGCAATACTGAGGCTGAGTCTGTCTGGAACTGCAAGTATGATTCCACCTCCTTCGTCTCTCAGATCACCACCACCATTCTGCAACCCCTTCCCAGAAGCATGTCAAAGTTGTTGCTTGAGATCATGATGGGGAACATGTTGCAGTTTAGAAGACAAAAACATGGACTACACTGATACCTCTTTTGAACCAGCATCATTCTCGCCAGCATTTTAGAACACCGTTTTGCTTAAATTAATGCTGATATATTTATATCCTATTAAAATATAAACATAATATAAACATTAACAGGTGGACCAGATGATCCTTGAGGTCCCTTCCAACCTGGTATTCTATGATTCTATGACATATTTACATATTAAAACCAATTAATTTGAAGGTAACAGTGACAAAAATTATGGTATTGACAGCTTCAGAAGTCCAGATTGCTATCTATCTGACCCTTGCGATCAGTTTCCTGCTGCAATTATGAGGATTTATCTGAAAAACGTGTATGCACAAATTCTTTGGTCATTGTAAGGCAGCATCTCAATCGGCCATTCTGAAAGCAGGTCAAGTCTTTGCAGAAAATCTGTGAAAACTGGGTTCTCAGCACTATATTTTCCTAGAAATATGCTTAAAAACTTGTAGGAGGAGAAAAACGATATCATGCAATGTGCAAAAGTGTAAAATGTGTATAACGTGTAAAAGTGTAAAATGTGTATAATGTGTAAAAAGTATAAAAGTATAGAAGGTGATGCCTATACTGTGATTCCTCTGTATCAACCATGGTAGTTTTGAACCCACACAGATTTTGATAGAGTTGCCAGTACAAACAATTTCTGCTTTCTTGCCTGATTTGAGCAGGAATAGCTGACACTGCACTGCACCACAAGCTAAACTATGCTGGCCAGTAAATGCAAAAAGCAGAATGAGGCATGCGTTCACTGTGCTGGAGGTTGGGAAATAAGTGAATAGTGTCATCTACTTCCCTGTGATCTGCCTGAAGACTAAATAGATCATGCAGGAACAGAAGGGAGATTATTAGTTCTGAGTTCTTGCATGGACCTGCAGTTCTGTTTGGAATACAGCCTACAACAAGGAATGATCTGCAAAGAATAGGTGTCTATCACCTTATTTTGCTATTCACTTTTTACTTAAGGCAATACATCACAAGGAGAGACAAGAATGTTTATGTCTTCTAGAAGACCATAAACTGACAGATTAAACCAAATGAATAACAGCCCAGAGAAGTGCTAAAGAAGTCATAAAAGGCTGTATTGGTAAGAGTGGAACAAACATGTGAAACCCAAGGAGATGTAGGCACAAAAGGCTGACAAACCACCACTTTTGTTTTGAACAGTGAAATATCATAAGACAGAAGACTTTGAATTTGGAGCACCTGCAGGAACTCAGGAACACCACTGCCTCCCACAGAAGCAACACTCTAGTAGGCTGTTTGGCCAATAGGTTCCACGGGCCACAGTCTCCGCCAGGAAGGGTCTCATGGCTTTTCATTCCTACCAAGTTCCTGAAGAAAAGGAACTACTGTCTTGCACAGAGGCAGCTACTCCCAGGTCTCACTACCCACATTTCATGGACAGCATTTATACCACACAAAGGAATGGCTAATTCTCAGTGGGTACCATACACCGTGCATTTTGTATGATTAGAAAGTTTTCCTAAGTGACGTGCTTTTCCTATCCATCATTTCACCCTTGTCTTGAGGGCAGTGGCAGCCAAAGTTTACAACAGGAGACAACAATTTTACTTGCAAGGGCATGGGAAGCAACTCTCTGCTCTTCCCAGCAGGAAAATAAAACTTATTTAATCCATTAGACAAGGATAAGGAGGTTTCCGCATGCCATCATGGCTCTGCAGATATCATTATGAGCTAATTCATTTATGGACAGAATACCCACCAGGGGTTTCTGTTGACCTGGAAAGGCCATAGGATGCAGAGTACTAAAGAAAAAACCTCCTGGGATTCTCACACATGTCTATAACAGCAGCAAAGCAGCCCTTCCACATTCACTGGTTTAAGTTAATCCCTCTGCTGCATATTGCGGTTGGTCAGCCACACATTCATGACTTATTATCACATCTCAGCTGAGAAGTGGTGTCCTTTTGAACTACTTCTTTTGTTAATCTGATGATGCTCTTGTATTTTCCCTGTATTCAATAAAATCACAGTAAAGCACTTCTGCAAGGCAGAGTCTGTTCTTGTTGGTAGTCACAGTCAAGAACTGAGGTTCAGTTTTTAAGGTGATACATTTTTTATTGCTGGTAATAAAACCTTGAATTACACATGTTAAGGTAATTAAATCTCATGCTTCCAGGAAAAAATGCCTCTGTCCTACTGATAGTTCTGGATATATGATTTATTGAACAGATGTATCTGTAACCAGCACTACCGAGCACAGAACAGTGGCTTGATGAATCTATTATGACCCCTGAAGGGAAAATCACCACTCTTTTGGTTTGTGCTACTCACAAGCTACATTAGCATAACAGATCAGACAGAGCAGAAGGCAACTACAGCTAAGGGAATACAAGCTCAGAATCACATCCAAACTACCAGGCTTATTAGAGGAACAAGCAAACATCAAATCAGCATCTGCAGGACCTGATGGGATTCACTATGGGATGCAAAACCAGGAGTCAGCATATTCTCTGGCATAGATCAAAAACTCATTAAAATCAGAGATGTCACCGGACGACCAGAGGAAATCTAAGTATGGTGCCAATGTTAAAGAAAGAAGTGGATGAGAGTAATAGACCAGAAAATTTGGCTTCTGTAGCCGTAAACATGGGATGAATCTTTCAGGAGAGATAAGGTGGCTATTAAAATAAATCCAAAGAGGGAAAATGATACAGTGGCAAAAGCTCAGTTTTTGCCAATGTCAATCACACAAGAGCAGCTATGATCCTCTTTTTCTTTTTTTGCTCCACAGAGTTGCTGAACACTGAGGTCTTTACCATAAATATGAGAGGACAGCACAGGAAAAATAATTTTCAGAGGAGAGAAGACATTATAAAAGTAAAGCATAACGTTCTTGAGGGGTTATGGTAAATTCTTATGTGTATTATCTGTCATAGAAATAGCCAAATTAAAGTTTCTAAACAACTGGGGGGGACAGATGGAGATCAGTGTAGCAAGAAAAAGACATGTGGCCAGGGCTGACAGGAGCAAATCCACAAGGCAGTAAAAGAGAAATTTTTAGCTTCTTCTCTCTTACTACTCCTTTTCTACATATTATAAAGCAAAACTGAGCCTATAATATTAATGATTTCACTCCTCTCTTACCAGCAACTATTGCTCTTCCTGAGCTTTCAGGCTTTCATGTCTCACAATGGACAGAATTATCAGGAGGCCAGTGAATCATCCAGAATTCATTTATGTCCTCCAATTCTTCTGACAATTATTATTAAAGGGGAGACGCTGGGGAAAATATATGCACTGAGACCTGATTGCAAATGGTATGAGCAAGTTTTATTGCATTACACGGGCACATTCCTAATAGGAATCCATATTTGAAGAAAAATTAACTGAGCTGGTGAGTGAATCAGCATCAATCTTCTCCATTCTGCAATATTAATAGAAATTACAAAAGACTCATGCTAGAAATCACTTTCAGAGACAGAAATGGATATTGCACTGCTTAAATGGATGTTCCAGGCAAACAGACTATTTTAATCACGGTGTAAACTGCTGCCTTTTTGAAAAACTCAGTGTAAATCTTAAGGGCATCCTTGTCAGTAGGACATAGAAGTAATGGTTCTGCATCAGCACCCTCTAGAAACACACCATCAGAGGTGCTTTTCGATTTTAAGCATTCATATTTTTATTACTGGGAAAGAATAACAAGGCATTATTTTTCCATGTATAATTTTAGCTAACGGCTGGATCCAGCGGCTCCATGGATATTTGCAAGACACAAGGTAAGATTACTTTTGCTTCAAAAAAATACCTTTCTTTATATTCCCAGATCAATCAATGAGTATCAAGTACTACTGTGGTAAGTTCCACAAGCTCATGGCAGGTAGGACAGCTGCACACAGAATTGCCGCTATGATATGATCTCCATGTGTGTAAGAGAGAAGAGCCTACAAAAGATATACAGATTTACCTATAGATACTAGATAGTGAGAAGTGGAGGACTTGAGAGTGTTACTTGCTAACAGCAATTTCTGCCTAAAGAGTTTTTCCAGGATATGGAAAACATCTCCAACTATTCCTGATATAGTACTTGAAGCCTTTAGAAGAATACAGCTGCTTTGCTGTCACACAAAGAAAGAATCTGCATGTTTCAGAGGCTCAGTTCCAAACTGAATGTTTCTCAAGCAAGTTTGTGTGAGATAACACATGCTAATTGGCTAGGAAACAGAAAAAGCCAAATTTACCCATAATAGAAATTGGACCAGCTTTCACATCTCTGAATTCACAGTGATTTTCAGCAACTGAGATCTCTCTCAACTAACATAATGTCCTTCGAGAGGATAAATCCGGCTGGATGTTTGTTCTTTGCATGATGCTGGAGCAGGTGAAGGGACTATTTCCTTTCTGCTCCAGGGGTGAGCTGCTAGGAAGAAGACTTGGACCACATAAAGTTTGTATTCACTGTTGTTTAGACAACACTTATGCTCACCAAGCATGATCCTAAAGATCCTGACCAAATTTTGCCTAAGTAAGTTTTTCTTTTACCTAGGAAATCTTGGACAGTCCATTGTAAGGGACATCAAGGGCAACATTAAAAAGCTTCTCTAGGTACCTCAAAGGTAAAGGGGAAAAACTCATTCAAAGAATACAGCAGAATATGACCTATAGGCATTCAACTACAGAAAATGAATGTCTTTTCCCTGTTTTATGTTTGCCTTCTTTTATTCCTTGGAAATTCTCATCATCTTGGATAAGTTACTACTGTAAGAGGACATCTTTACATTATCTAATTTTAGGCCAAGAAGCTTTTCGAGGATGCATTGAAGTTGAAGCTTCTTAGAAAGAAAGGGAATGGAGACAGTTATTTCTATTTACTCAAACTAAATTTTCTCCTTGGGATAAGACAGAATTTCATGACTACTCTCCTGAGTTGCCACAACCACTCATTCGACCTGGTCTGAAGGAAGACTATGAACTGAAAACAGGTTGAAATTAATGACTGGCTAACTTAATGTGTAACCTTTATGTGATTACTGCACATTGCTGGATAGCCGAGTTAACACATTGCCTGCAAATGAATATTTATTTCTATGGGATTGTTATTAGTCTCTTACTGTAAATTGAATTGAACCTTGGAGCTTTACATGGCATTGGTTTTATTGTTTAAATCTAAACAGTCATTGCTAGATGACACCTGGAAAAGTTTTGAACTACATTAGCCTGGTGTAATTCAAGCCTTTGAACTACTAGAAGTTTGCAGCGACTAAGAGGGAAAAATCTTCATCTAGAAAAAATATAGAGAAAACAAAGACTGGGAGGTACTAAGATCGATGTATCTATAAAGGCAATCAAAACAGCAATAGCAGAACAGCTTTTAAAAATAGTTGCTTGCTTTAAATATCATTTACCAGAACAATGGCATGGGTAAGAAAAGAGTATTAATCTAACCTGTCTTGTGGGATCTCAAACAGAATGTTTCTTCCCTGACATTTGCATTCTATTGAAAACATCCATGCATCAGCATGGATAGCGTCTACTACTCCAGCTCTCACCCAGTCAGTCCATTGCATGTGTGATGCCAAGGGAAGGGAGAGAAAACTTCTCAGTTTAGTTTTTTTAAGAAAAGTGGTTTTCATGATCGCACTGCTTTCTTTCTTTGTGACCTTCTCCAGCAGCATTTCAATGTGTTTGAATGTGGAAAAGGGTTAGAACTTTCTAAAATAACTAAATTCAGGTACATTTTGCCTTTTAAGTGCTCAGGCGAAGAGAAAGGCTGAAACATGAGTTTCACATCTTAGCAAATCCCAGGAATACGCACAAAGAGGAGAACACTATCAAATATTCCTACCATGGGTTGCTCTAGACAGAACTCACAAACAGCAAATTCAAGGGCAATCAAGCCTCATTAACTCTGACTCTCCTTGAAGTGCTTCTTTTTTACTTCCTTTTTTAATAGATATTTATTTTACAGATATAAAGGTGTGCTGGATTTCACAAGACCACCTGAAATTTGCTGAAGGCAGTGTGAGTGTGTCCATTGGATACAAAATGGTTTGGGTCAAGCCCTAACACAGCAGGGAATGACAGATTCCAGGAGCCAGAGTTATGTCTTTGTAAAGTATACAGTTTGTTTCTGTCAGTGCTTTTTTTTATTGTTAACATTATACAAGGTTTATATATCACAATGGCAGTCAATAGAAATGTCAAACAAAAGGTAATGATGTATTTGCAGAGGCTGGAATGTGGAGACTTTCACACTCTCTACCTGTAGGGCTTCTAACTTAACGGTTTAGTCTTGCTGAGCTTTATATCCCCCTGTTGTTAAAGAGCATTCTTGCTCTCTCCAGAGAGAATACTAATACAAAACCCTCCATGCTCTAACCCTTCAAATGAATTTCTTTCTCTTCACAGAATGCACGAAAGTTAGATGGTGATTCAAGATAGTGTGAACTTGCCTTGGAGAAGCTGGCACAGCTCCTGAAGATGATGAGAATGAACAGCCTCCATAATTCATACTTGTGTGGCTTCCCTTAGTAAGTTTTTAAGACTCAGGCATGTTGGTTTTTTATTCTCTACCTTTTTATGTGTCAGCCCCCAGGTATTTAGCATGGACACAAATATTGTAACAGCCATGAATTCACTCCCCTTGTCCCAACAGCCAGCTCTAGGTTTTGGGTCATTCAGCTCCTGGTATAGAGTATTCCACAGGCAGACTATGTGCTTTTACTGCTTTCCTTCTAACAGCTGGCAATCCATATATTTACTGAAGACCAAAGAGCTCTCTAACATTTTGACAAGCCACATGTTAA
>JBCJKH010032616.1:0-12519 GCA_039877255.1 Loriculus beryllinus
CCATCCCTGGCAGTGTTCAAGGCCAGGTTGGACACAGGGGCTTGGAGCAAGCTGCTCCAGTGGAAGGAGTCCCTGCCTGTGGCAGGGGTTGGAGCTGGATGAGCTTCAAGGTCCCCTCCAACCCAAACCACCCAGCAACTGAATAGTCTCCAAAGAAATAAGCCTGGGAGAACAATAGCTCGTAGCATTAACTTAAAGCAGCCGGGTATCTCCTATGGCAATGTACTAATTGTTTTACCCTTTTCCTGCATTCTGCCATTATAAGCACGTTTTCAGTTTGTGCGACATTTGTAGCTGCTTCTGAGAGGCTGATGCCTGATAGTTTTCCTTTTTGTCAGATCTTTAAACATTTATCTTCTAGTTTCATTTGCCTGGTAAATAAGCATTTACACCTTTTCTGTCCCTAATGTTGCTTTTAAATTAATCTCTCAAAAAGTAAGGGGTGGGGGTGGGGGAAGGAAGAAGTTAAAAGCTGGGGAAGAAGTTGGATGAAACTGTGGCAGAACCAACTGCTGTATTAAAATCCTTTCTTCTAGTTCAATTTCAAACTAAAAATAGCCACAACTTTGACATTCACATTTCTTAATTGCTTATTTTCCATATCCCCTGTAGGTAAAATGAGACATTGCAGTGGCAAGAGAAGTTTGGGGCTGGGTGTTACGATAAATTTTCTAATCACAGCAAGAAACAGCAGCAGATGACTCAAGGCAGGGAGGGAGGAAGCACAAACTGGGCTATAGAATCTTTCTGAGGTCTCCTTGAGCCTTATTTGGTTTTTATCTCTGATGTTTTGTTTAAATGTAGCATGCCCATCTCTGACATTCAGGACTCGAGATTTCCCAGAGGCTGGTAAAATAGATATTAAATATATATATACTATATACGTGAAAATAACGCTTCAACTTTTTGTTGTCTACTTTAGATTCCAATCTGGCAAAGATATAGTCGAGTATTTAATGTTCTGCACTGAGGATCACTGGGGCTACTGACAGCATGTGAAGTTAAGCAAGTGCATGAGTCTTTGGAAGACCAGGGATCTCAATTGTATTAAAAAGTCACTGAGAAATCAGTTTAACAGGTTCAGTTGAACAGGTTTTACTGGAAGCCAGAACTTCCACAAAGTTGCCCAGAGAAGCTGTGGCTGCCCCATCCCTGGCAGTGTTCAAGGCCAGGTTGGATGGGGCTTGGAGCAAGCTGCTCTAGTGAAAGGTGTCCCTGCATGTGGCAGGGGTTGGAACTGGATGAGCTTCAAGGTCCTTCCAACTCAAACCAGCCCAGGTTTTCCTGCCCAGACGCAGGTGTCCTGCCTGGAGCTGCCTGGTTCAGGGCAGATGCAAGGGGCATCGTTTCACATAGACATCTCTACCAGCCACTGCACAGAAATAGCTTTTATTTTACTAAGGATGTAATTCCCCTGTGGCAGAACTGCCTTGTAAATGTAATGACAATGTAGGTGTTGCATGGTTAGCTCCTGCACAGCCCACCAAGCTTCCCCTCTTTTTAACTCCCCTGGAAATAAGTGCTACTTTGTCAGTGGATTATAAAAAAAAATACAGAGGGGAAAATCTAGAAAAGGAATTGAAAATAAATTGCCTGTTTCATTCAAATAGCATGGCTGATTTAAATCAGGGAATGAGCTCTCTTGGATTTCTGGGTTGTGATGAGGACAATGCAGACTTATTGTTCAGACTCTTTCAAGCAAGAGCTATCCCAAATGCTCAACAGAATGAAGCTCTGATTCTGCAATCACCTACACCTATGTGGAAATGGGTGGCTTCACCGCAGGCATGAGACAGGGTTATCCATAGCAATAATCATGTGGTTAAGTCTGTTGGAGACCAGAGCTGTGCATAGCCAAGCTGAAGAAAGGGGCATCAGGAATGCTGCTTCTCACCCATGGGTGCTATTAGCCAGATGTGGAGTGGTGGGTTCACACTGCCTGGACTCACTTGTTGGCTGAACTCCCAGCCTTCTTCATATTCCCGCTGCTCATTTCATTCCAATAAGCTTCTCATTACCCACTGTTTAGTGTCAGTGCTGGACCCTGCTCAATATTTACCTTCTCATTCCTGCTATTTATTCTTATTTCCATGTGTTTAACATATATATTTGTTGCTATCTGCCCAGTAATCCCAACCGCTTTCCCTTGCTGCTTCCTTTTCCCCTGTACAGCCTCCCTGCCTTTCCAAGGGGAGGCTGCTATAAGCATCAGCAGATGCTGGAGCCTCATTGCAAACCAAGCTGTGGGATCAGGGTTTTGTTACTGAGCCATAGAAAGGCTTCCATAAAAGCTCAGTATCACAGAATCATAGAATAGTTTGGGTCTGAAAGGACCTTAAGATCATCCACTTCCAACCCCCTACCACAAGCAGGGACACCTCACGTTAGACAATGTCACCCAAGGCTCTGTCCAGCCTGGCCTTGAACACTGCCAGGGATGAAGCATTTACTGCTTCTTTGGGCACCCTGTGCCAGTGCCTCAGCACCCTCACAGTAAAGAGCTTCTTCCTTATAGCTAACCTGAACTCCCCCTGTTTCAGTTTGAACCCATCACCCCTTGTCCTGTCACTACAGTGCCTGATGAAGAGTCCCCCTCCAGCATCCTTGTAGCCCCCTTCAGATGAGGACAGGGGGGTGAAGCCAGGGCTGCCCACCCAGCAGGGGGTTGGTCGGTGAGGAGCCAGCTCTGCTTGAGTCTACATCCAGCCATATGGACATCAGGACTGGGTTCTAATGCACAAAGGTTGGCAGAGCTTCTGCAGTGGGGTAGGGGACATCTTGGGTGCCATCTCAGAGGTGCATCAGGAGGTAGCAGCTAAAATTTGGAAGGAGGATCTTGGTTTTGGCTGTAGAGTTGCTCTTTTCTGACATGTGGGGTTTATTTCTGGCTTTTCTGGTTGTGTTTCTGCTGCTGGGAGATCAAACCCCTCCAAAATCACCCCTATGCTGCCTCTGCAACCTCCTCCTGAGCACCCTGCTATGCCAGATCAGTGTCTCCCCTCCTCCTTGCTCTCTCTTCGTCTTTCACTAGCTTCATGCTTTTCCTTAACACTGGCACTTGCCTTTATTATGTATTTGAGCTGGCTGCTCTCTGTTTTGCAAAGATTCGTCCCCCTCCTCATCCTGTCCTTCATTGTACCGCACTTGAGGCATCCCTGCTTTCCCTGTGCTGCTATAGCAACTGCTGGAGATGCTCCAACAAGGCCACCCTGGCCAGGACCATCAGCATGTGATCCATGCCTACTTCAGGTGGGTTTAGCACCGAGTAGGTAATGCTACATGTTGCAAATAGCAATCATTGTGACTCTGGAGTAATATCACCATCCAGAGGGCTTCTCAGCTCATAAAAGCCCTCTGTAGCTACAGAGAAATGCATTTCTGCAGCTCACAACACACAATAGTCCTGCAGTGAGTAGAACAAAATGCGTTGGCCAGAAGCATCCATCATGTTTATGTACTACACTTCATCCCAAAAGATCCCAACACACTTCACAGCAGGCGTTGTGCAATGGGATCCATCATCCAGTGTTGAAGTGTGGTCGGATCCTGCTGGGATGGAGCATGCAAGTGTTGAATGTGGCTTTATGCTGATGGTTGCAGGGAGAACTCATTCCGTAGCCCCTGCAAAACAATGGGAGAGGTGTGAAGAGGATAGAAAAACCCCACCTCCAGGTCAGACTGGGTATCTCAGCCTGTGCCTGAGTCCCATCCTGCAGCCCCCAGCTCCACTTGGGAATGTTCGAACCTGCCGCAGCCACTGCAGCAGGCCACCTCTGAGCCTGCCACAGACAAAAGATTCTGTAGTCTCCTGCAGCCTCTTGACTTCTCATGTCTGAAGCAGAAAGGCTGATCGATGGGGTTTGTCATGGCCATAGCCCAGAGTTGACTGCCACCACACTGCTTAAATCTGTTAATGAACAGATTTAACAGCAGCTGTGTGAGTCACTTTACAACCTCAGTAATTGCCACGGCACAGGAGAGATTCACTTTGCACGGAGATGATAAATATTCCCTACTTTCTCCTGTGCTTGTTGCTCTTCTGTGTGAATGCTTTGGGAAGGGTGGAAGATTGGTGTCTCCCACTCCTCTTTTGCCTCACTTCCCACACCAGGGCTCTGTACAAAACACTGTTGTCACCTCAATTTCTCATTTTCTCCTTCATCCTTGTTTGAAGCTGGTCTCCAGCCCTTTACCTGCTGAGGGGTGGCTGGAACTGTATTATGTCACTTGTCACCATTGCTGGCATGAGGGAGGGTTCTGGATCCAAAGAGGCAAAATGAGGGAAACCACCATGTGCTTCTTACAACATGGGCTGGCCCATGGTTAATGTGCTCAGACAAGTCATATGGTAACACTAGTAATATCCCTATTAACACAGGTCCCCAGCGAGTGCTGCATTCCTGCCAGCCAGCTAATGAGCTGCACTCCTTGCATTATCCAGTGTAATTGTCTTCCTATTAACAGGAATAATCTGTTAGTGTTAATACTCTGGGCCAAGATTCGCGTGGTCCTCTCTGTATCCCAGCTGTGAATGCTTGGGGTAAAGCAGAGATCCCTCAGCACCCTGCAAAGGGAGGTCAAAAGGGCTAAGCTCACCTGCCCGAGGCTCCTCCTGACAAGTATTGCTCTTCCCATCCTATAAATGGGCTCGTCTTTGAAAATATTTTGAAATCCAGTGACAAAAGCAGCCCTCTGTCAGAAGTAGATATTATTGATGTTGTTATTACTGAGTTTCCCGTCTCAGCTGCAGAGGATGCCTGACCATGCTGACAGCTGCTATTAAGAAAGTTGCACAGCCGGTGTTTCTGGGGATGTAATTCTTTCTGAGCAAAGTTAAACACTAAAAGGGGTTATTTCACGAAGCAAAAGCTGTGGAAAAGTTTGCCCGTGACACATGAATAGTAATCATGTTGTATGTTATCTGGAGATAGACCTATTATGAGATCCCTCAGAGCTCCTTAGAGATGCAGCAAAAGCCGTTATCCCAGTTCTGCACCTGCAAAGGGTAACTGAGTGAAATTTTCCAGGTGTTCAGGACACACAGGGAGGGAAATGACATTTCTGCTACTGAGCTGAGAGTAACAGAAAGTTTATTTTCCTCAATATAGACAGTTTTGAGCACACGCAAACCAATACATGGCTTCAGCCCCTTTACGGCTTTAACATAAAACCAGGAGATGTGGTGGCCTGGGCAGGATTTTCTATTAGGTGTTAAAGCAGCAGGAGGGGGAGAAAGACACATGGACAAGAGTGAGCAGAGAGGATGCAGCAAACCCTAACCTCCACTCATAAGCCCCTGAGCATCTCTGATAAGCACCTAAAGGCACTTGGGCAACTGCCATGCAAAGGATGGGACAGAAAAGAGCAGGAAAGGGGATTCCTTGCTAGATCCTTTTTATAAGAGTCCTTTTGAGCCCCACTCTGGTTTCCCATGAGCTGAGCAGCAGAGACCAGGCTTGAAGCCCTGTCCCATCCCTTTGTCACCCAGTGCTTGGGGACAGCAAGATGTTTCATGCTGGTCCCCAGCTCTTGGCTGTCACTATCAGGATCCTAGACAAGCAGCACGGGCTGCCATCCATTAGCAATTTCCCCAGCACTGCAATTTATCCCTGTCATTTAGGGTTCATGTGCTATTATTTAGTCTATTTCCAAGATCTTATTACATTTTTTATTCATAGAGGGGTTAGATTTATACATGAAGATCAATAAAAGGCTCTATCGTAGCTACATTATTAATAAGGAATAAATTATATGTAGACAGACAGCCCACTCTATTGGATTTACTTAGTAGATATGCTTTTTGGGGGCAATTCTGAAAATTTACTACCTGTTCAATCTCTCTTCCTCTCCTTGTCTCTCCCTGGGCACCCATCCCTCCCTCCTGCTGCACAGGGATAATTGCAACTTTATTTAGCAGAATATGTCCTTTGTCCCTGTATCTGACACTGTCATGCATCTGTCCTCTAACAGCCCCTAAATCTGGGTGTCTGCCACAGGAAGAGCATCCTTGTCACGGTCCCTTTAGTATTATTCCACATTATTCCATTTCTGCTTTATCTGTCACACTATGGCTAGATGGGGAACATGACTGTGGCCACCTCCAGTAGCTAATAGCAACGTCTCTGCCATGGGTAGGAAATTGAGGCAGTAACGGCAGAAAATTCAGGGGAAAAAATAGGAAAATTCAGGATAAAATCGACTTCTGATGCTACCAGTGGGTAGTGCAACCCTACAGCAGAAGCACAAAGTCAGGCTCCTGCTCAAACGCTTCTCTCAGTTCAGATATTGTGCCTTGTAGCCCCCAAACAGGGATTCACTGCCTCGTGCTTTCAGCTCTATTTTGCACTTTGCTGTCCTTCCAGCTCAGTTCTCACTGTTATTTATGTGACAGCATCTTCTGGAGGTGTAAAGGGAGGGTGTTCACCCACTGTTGGGCATCCACACAGGTGGCTCACACCATGAGCTCTGCAGGGGAGCAGAAGCGGTGAAGGATTTGACCAAGGTCACATATGGAAGGGACAGAAAAGCTCCACAAATGGGTGCTGAGTCCAAGCCCTGAGGTCTAGGCTAGGCACTGGTGACCCCTGTCCAGCTTCCCACAATGTACTGACTCATAAATCTAATTCTAATAAGCAGTAATTAACTGTAATCATAGTAATTAACAGTGAGTGGGAAAATATTAACTGGAATAATCAAATCGGATCAGTCCGATGCTGCCTTTGCCTGGGAAATCTGTGGCAGGAGAAATCAACCCAGCTACAACACACTTGTACCCTGTCAAGGTTTTATGAGTACATGAACAATCAGGCTCACCAGGAATGGTTCCAGTTCAAACTCTGACCTCCTTCAGCTAATTACTAGCACACAGTTAATCATGGAGAGGCATTAATGAGTTGGGACCTCCCCCTAGTTTGTCTGCTCTTTGTGCCAGCCAGGGGATGCTGCACAGGCTGGTGCGAGCTCTGTGCTGGTTAACATGAGAGAGGCTGGTGGGGAATGTGCAGGGGTGCAGGGTCAGTGCCAGGGTGGAAAATCAATAAAATGCATAGAGTTCTTGCATACCAAAAATCTCTTTCCTTCCCCTGGTGCTTTTAGCATTCAGGAGCTCTCCACTTTCAGTCCTGAGCTCACATATGGAGCAAAAAAAATATGGCTCAGAAGGTTTTACAAATCTTTAATTACCCTTCTTGAGATGTTCAGGTGAGCAGGGTATGAGTTATAAGGAAAATATCTAAGCTAATAGCACAATTACAGCAAGCAGCATTTTCCTGCCTTTTGCATTGTCAAACACCTTGAAGCTTTGCTTAAGTTCCTGGTGCTTTTCCAGGCTGTCCTGTGTGAGGCTCAGCCCTAAACATGGTCATCTCAGGTTTAAAAATAATAATCTGGTCTATTTCCCCAGCTCTTCCAAAATTCATTTTTTCACTGTGTTCCCCCCCAAAAAGGGCAACCCAGCCAGGCAGCCGTAACAGCCTTGTGAAGTTCCAAATCATCTCTTCTGCTCGAACTAAACTGTGTCCCTGATCAAAATGAAATCAGGTATTTAGTGGCATTAAGCACTTTTAACTGCATGAGTTGTTATGCTGCAGACTGCAGTTTGTTACAGGAGTTCTCAGCCATTATGTAATTTTTGGAGGGGATTTTTTGTTTTCCTGGTTGTTCTCTCAGGAGTATGTAGCTCTTAAAATTGTGTTCTAGAATAATTAGTGTAATCATCTAAATTAAACGTGTCTCTGCTGTATGATGCTTTATGTTAATTCCACAGTGCAATAGCAGATGCATAAACAAGCACGCTGTAAATGGGCAGGGTAGCTGTGAAAATGTACCAGACCTGAGTCTGCTCCTTTGGGGTATAAATTAGGAGATGCTCCAGCATCGGCTGGGGATACACACGGTGAATTGGCAGTGCTTATGGCTGCCATTTTACTCAGAAGGGTTATTTATAAGTATTATTATTATTATTTCCTAGATAGAAAAGCTTTTCCATCATGCATCAGTGCCACGTTCATGATGGCTCAGCTCCAAGCCTCCATGTTTCAGGGACGCAAGCCAAGCCTACATTCCCCCCATTGACTCCAATAAGCCATTTTCCTTAGGAGATACTCAGGGAGGTTTTTGGGGTTTGCTCTAAATTACAATATATGAATAAGAAATTGGAAGAAAAAGTCATTTTTGAGCCAAAGTCGAACAGAGAAAATATTGTGCTATGTGAAAGAGATAAGAAGAAGAGCTGTTTATTCCCTCGGTGGCATGAGGCCTGCCTTTGAAGCAGATAAATCTTTGCTGGTAATACAGTACTTAAACCAGAACTGACACCTTTTTATATCAATTGCTGAGAATTGCCTTTGTGAGGCTCTGATATAAAAGCAGCCTTGGCTGCAGCTTGCATACCAATTCCTCTCCAACCTGTTGGTTAAGCTATCTGTGTTGCCCCATGCTGTGCCTCAGCATCTTCGGCTGCGCACTCTGCGCTTGGGAGCTGTGGGACTCTAGAATGCCCCTGGAAACCCTGGCTTTGGTCCTTTATTCTGCCCAAAACAACACCCACTAAATTTTTGAGAAGCATTTTGCCTCTTTGGCATTGATTTCCCAGCTCTAGTTGCATCTTGTATCTCCCTTGCACCAGTGCAAGCGTCTGAGCAAGGACAATGGAGAAACAATGAAGCATGCATTTTTATATGTGTATATATATATATATATATATGAAGTGCATATATCTATATGTGCACGTATCTATATATGTGTATATAGATAAAGCCAAGTCCTCCAAATCCTGGAGCACAAACCACTTCTCTGACCACTACCACGTCATCCTCAGTACATCACTCATTGACTGGGGCACAAGGAGCAGGGGATGCACGGGGAGGTTCATCTCCCCACCTCTTTATTTCCTCAGAAAAGCAGGATGTGGGGGCAGGAGCAGCTTTGCTCAGTGATGGAGTGGCTGCTGGCTCACTCACAGGGTGGAAAGATCAATAGACAAAACAGTTTTCAGTGTCTCATTTGCCAAGCTGCTGAGTACCTGGAGCTGCATGGGAATGAGCCAGCTCCAGCCCTGTCACATCTCTGAGGTCATGGATGGGAATATAGGAGAAGCTGCAGGATGAGGCCAGGCTGGGGCTCAGCCTGCGAGGGGGCAGGGTTGTGCAGCTTTCCCAAGGAATTCCAGCAGGCCATTTTTTAAATTACATTTTTAAACATATTTCTCCAAGCCACATATATTTTACACATCTGCAACAATGGCTTTTATGAAGCATATAAAAAAAGCAGATAGAAATTATCTATTTCTCCTGTACAGCTTGTCTCTTTCTGGGGGGGAGGAGAGATAACAAGGACCTATTTCATTTTGCTGTTGGCTGCAGGATGCCGTGCAATAAATTGAGAAGGGAAGTTTAAAAAGCACTTCTTTTTCTCCCCCTCTTTTTAATGCCATCATAGGTGGAAAGACTCAAAGAGAAAACATTATTTGCAGGCTACCAGCTCGGAGTCCCTTTTGCTCCTTTCTCTTGTTTGCTCACTGAAATGAATGGGTTTTTTCGGCAGCAAGGATCATAACGTTAATCGGAACTAGAGAGTGTTGTGTTTGCAAAGAATCAAGGATCTTCCCCTCCACAAACTTCGCAAAATGGTTCTTCAGATATTTGGGAGCAATTAGGTCGAGCTCAGGTGAAAGGTGCTGCCAGGCACCTCTTCATCAGACATTCAGTATGGATATTTCATTATCAGCCTAATTCATATGCTGCATCCACGGCTGGGTGGTTTTAGAAATTAAACTGTACATTCACCTCGAACAAATGCAGCCCTGGAAGGCGGTGGGGTGGGGAGAAGCTGCTGCGCCGCTGGCTCATGGAGCGGGCTGGGAATGGGGCTGAGGAGCCAGGGCTGTGCATGGCTTCACCTTTCATAAGCAAGAAATTAATCACATCCAAAGTGCTGTGTGAATGAAGCCAGAAGCTGGGTGATTACAGCAATGGACAGGAGCTAATTACTCACTTGCTTTTGCCGGGGAGGGATCCCTGTGGAGCGCCACTGCTGAGGGCCGAAGCCAGTGAGGGTTTGATGGTGGGGTCCATGCGTGTTCTGTGTCTTGGGGCTGGGATAAACAAAGAATAATTCAGCTCTTTGGTGATGCTGATGTTTGGTGAAGTCAGGAGTATGGCCATGCTGTTAATGCTGGGTGGACCTGAGCGGGATGGGATCAAGGGGAGGGGAAGCAGCTTAGATACCTGGGATTTTTTGAGTTGGTGTGAATTCTGCTTAATGTGCCCACAAAACCCCTTGTCTCCACTCTGGGAGGGTTTACTAGCAAATAAATCTGTTGATGCTATGAGCTGAAAAGCATCAGCACCAGGCATTTTTGCCCAGGCCCAGCTTTAAAACACAGAAATTAAACCTCTTGTCAGCACGTGGGTTGTCAGGTAGGTAGATGGTGTGTTCAGCTAATAGCACTGCTGGTGTTTGTCTGCTGCTTGCAGCAGTTTATGAGCTCCTGAAGTGGTGCAACCAGATTCAGAAACATCCTTCCTCCCGTGTGTCCAGTGCCCAGTTCCTCTCTGGGGTTTCTCAGACTGGAGCTTGTGTGGGATTTAGTGCACAAGCAGCAAAAAGATATTTGCCCATGAAGCATCATCCCATCAGCACAGTCAATCTGCTGAGTCTGGGATACACCAGGTGTATGTGAAATGACTCCCCAGCACAGAAAGACCAGGAAAGCTCAAGGAATGCAAATGGCCTGTGTGGGTATTGCCAGCACAGCACCTGCTGAAGGCAACACCCTGTAAAGCCACAAAACTCTCCTGTTTTGCCTTTAGAGCTTTTTCCCAGGTGGAAAAAGAGGACTTATGTACATGGACAGCTCTGCAAAGCTCATTTCCCATGGAGATGTCTTTCTTATAGGTGCTCTGTCTTCATAGAGACCCAAACCAGTGCCAGAGCTTTGCTGGGCACCCTATGCAACACCTCAGCACCCTCAGAGGGAAGAACTTCTGCCTAAGAGCTCATCTTAATCTCCCATTCCAGAGTGCAGCAGAGGGGGAGAATCCCATCCCTTGGCCTGGGGATGCAGGCCAAGCACACACTGATGGCTCATGGGGAGCTTCTCGTCACCCAGCATCCCCAAGTCCTTCTCTTCAGAGCTGTTCTCGATCTGGTCTCATGAGTCTCGTACATGGTAGATGCAGATGCTTTGCCTCACTCACAGCATTGACCCGTGTCAGATTGCTCGGCACACACTTAGTCACGTCCTGCCAGTGCCTGGGAAGGTGAGGATTTTGTGCATCATCGTCAGGACTCCACTTAGCACCCGTCTGTCTCCTCTCCATGCAATTACACATGCAGACACCAGAGCTGCAGCGGGCAGCACGGCCGGAGCAGGCACCTGCATACAGATCAGTGCCAGAGCCAGACTGACAGCCCTGGGCAGGCTGGGACACCGGCTGTCACACCAGTAGCAGGGACGTTGGCACAGGGACCTAATTAAGTACTTCATGCATGGGTGGTTGTAATGAAAACTGTATTGCCAAGAGGAGTGCTCTTGGCCATGCTCCGGATTCAGCAGTCACAAGAGGAATGCTTAAAAGGCCAAAGGAAAAAGCCCAACCCTGTGCTGGAGCACAACAGGTCTCTCCCATTCTCCTCCTCACCTCTTGCCTACTAAAATCACAGCAGTTGTAGGTTTTTCTAACCTGCTGAAGGATTTGGCCACCGGCTAGCAGAGGCAGGAAAACTTTCGGATTTATTCATGGCCACCTGTCAGGAGTTGTCATTCCCCACACTGAGCTACAGCCTCAAGTTTGCCGGGATATAAATTAGCTCCTCTTGGACATCATAACTCTTCTTTATAGGCTCTTTCCCCTCATAAATAAACCTCACTCCATATGTATATACTGCCTGATTTGCAGCTTGGTGCCAGCTCAGGTGGCATCTCTGCCAGCTGACAAAGTGCCTGGGGAATCTCCCCATCCTTGCACAGGATCCCATGGCTGTGAGGACCATTGTTTAGAAATAGAAACTTCAACCAACTCATCATAGGACTTTCTTCTCCTGCTATTGCCAGTCTTGGCAGCAGGCAGTGGTTGGGGCTACTTTCTGGAGCAGATAGCTCCATTCTTCTGGCTGCCATCTCCAGACAAGGCAGTTCACACATTCTCTATCTGCCTCTTGACTATTAACAATGCCATTGGCATTGGCTGCTGCAAAATACTTAGCAATCATTAAGCAGTCTGAACAATACTGTTGTTATCGAAGTGGGGAGGGAAGAGCAGCAAACAAGGGCTGCATCTAAAAGCATCCCACAGAGCAGAGCCATGGCAGGTGCTCAGAGGCTTGGATGGGTGTGCTCCCCTTGGGCTTCCCTGGCAAACCAGCCTAGCCCAGGCTGGATCCAGGGTGTTTTCTTACAGAAGAACCTGTTCTTCCCCCATTTTTTAGTGCTCAGGTCAGAGGTGCTGAGGTGCTGGCACAGGGTGCCCAGAGAAGCTGTGGCTGCCCCATCCCTGGCAGTGCTCAAGGCCAGGTTGG
>JBCJKH010032617.1:0-21479 GCA_039877255.1 Loriculus beryllinus
CTACAAAAAAAAAAAAAAAAAAAAAAAAAAAAAAAAAAAAGGATAAAATAAAATAATAAAATAAAATAAATAAATAAGAAAAGCTGTGAGTCACTTCTGTGGACTGTAAAAAAATGAACATATTGCTGTATTGCATCCTGTTATGAATTTATTTAAAACTATGAGAGAAGGATCACTCAAAATGTCTCACTCCAACACATGCAAATTCTAACAGCTTATACATTCCATTACCCTACAAAAACGTCTGAATACCTCACTGTCTCCCTGCCTGTCTAGATCTCAATATATGCACACTTGTACATACAGCTAGTCTTCAGTTAGGGCCATGACTGTCAGCTGTGATTGGTTCCAAAAAAATTAATTTCATGCCCTGCAAAACTCACTCAAATGCCCAAAGGTTTAGTATAAAGCAAGAAGTTCTAATCCAAATTCTACAGAAAGGTAGAGAGGGGCATGTTAATTTACACAGTGATTGATATTTATGTTGTTTGGGTTTTTTTTCAGTAAGGTCATGTACCTAAAAGCATTGATCAAATGGAATGATTACTTTTGAATATTCTCAGTGCAGCAGCTGTGCTAGTCATCATTACAACTGTGCATGGAAGAGAGCCAGCAAACCAGTACTCTAAGAGGCCTGCTGTCCACTAGGTTCCCCAGATAAACTGTTGACCCAAATCAAAAATCAGTCATGGAATATTGCGGCAATTCTAGTAAAGCCCAAGTGCTCAGTAAATAGCTTACATGAAATTTCCTTCAAGCACAGAAAGTTGCATACAAAGTAAATGCTTATAAAATTTTGTAACAGAGAGTCTGGGAAGAAAACCTGATAGACTGTGAAGTTCTTAATGGAGGAACAGTGTTTCATAGGTGCTTGAAAACTACCCTGTGTATAAGAGGCCTACTATAGATCTGTAATTAAAACACAAACAGCTGGAGCCCATATATCAAAATCTATTTCATAGATAAGAGAAATAATAGCCATACACTTTATTCATAACAAAAGGATGGAAAATATGAAATAAATCCTATTTTGTCATATATTCTACTTTTGGCCATGAAAAATGTTAATTGTTGCATTTCATTTTCACAGAGGAGAGAACCAACATCATGTGTTATTCTGCAGTTTTATTTGATTTATCTGTTAAATAATGACTTTAAGAGAATATGGGTATACAGCAGAGAGAACTCATTTTTATTTCGTGTTTCCTGAGGCCTCTAAAAATACATTTTCACTCTTCAGGACTAAGACTTCTTTATTTGAAATAAATTAATTAGAAATCGTGCTTTTCTAGAATTTTGCTTTTCTAAATGAACAGATAACTGTAGAAAGCAAAAAAAAAAAAACAAGCATTCATCTATGAACTGAGCTATTCATATATATAAGCTATTTATATGCAAAAAGATTTTAGATTCAGGTATTAATTAGTATAATGCATCATACTTTTTTTCCCTAATAATAACTTTCTAGTCCTTATTCTCACTTTCCCTTGCTATGTTTCGCATTTAATTAAGTCTTGTTTGTTCATTATTGTCATTGCTCCATACTGGTTTTGGAGCTATATAAAGCTATTTCAGTAAAACAAGCAGATACATATCTTTTCCAGTTCACATGAAATTCAACTAAGCAAGCGTAGGTGTATTCTCAGCAGAAGTCTACATCTGAGCTTTTTTGTGGCTATTTCTGTATATTCTGGAAACAATGAGGTATTTTCATGCCAACAGCTGGTTGAAAATCCTGAAGTCAATATGCTTGAAATTTATAGATAAGAGCAGATGTATACAACTGGGAATAAGTACCAGGAAGACGATATTTTATTGCATAGAGAAAAACCTAGATATTTATATCTATGGAAATTTTCATTACTTCTTCTGAATGTGCAAGTGAGAGTTGGAGAAATCACAGACATGCTTGCTGGAAAATTTAGCTAGTGACTGGACTTCACTTTACACCCATTGGTTCTACATCCAGCAGGTAATGGATGATGAAGAATGCTGATGAAGAATGCAGAAATGGGATATAAAGGTCTTTTGAAATGGAGATTTTGGTGTTACTGAGAAGGAAAAGAGAAGATGGGGGCTGTAAAAAAAGAAGTGACGTGAACAGAATGATTGGCTGAGAAACAAACTTTGGAGGAATGTGCTGAACAGATATGAAAAGGAAAAAAGTTGCATGGTAAGGGCCTAAGAAAAGGCTGCCACAATACTGAAGATGCAAATTGAATGTGTGGTAGTTTCATGGACAGTTTTAGTGCATCATTAAGAAGAGGCATATGCTAAAGGCATAATTCATAAAAACTAAGTATAGCTTGACATGTAAGAGATTTAGAGGTCAGGTATGAGGCCTCATTTAGCTACTGGGGGAACTTTGCAGTAAGGAGAAGAGATTATGACCTCTGGCTGTAATCCAATATACTTAATTTAGAAACCTGGCTCTGGGACAGATGTATCTAAATCTTAGTAGTTTAAATGGGAGAAGAACAAGCCTCTCCTACTGTGATGACTGAACTCCCTTGTCAAGTCAAAGGGAAAAGAAAGGCAGCCATTAACACTGCCAGGGAGCAATGAACCTGAGTGAACCTGAGACAGCATCTGCCTCGCTGCTGACCTTACAGGGAATAAATTGGAAATGTCAGGGTATAGCAGAGAGTGCTGTAAGCCTGCAAAAATGAAAATGAGGATCAAATTATGAGTCACTGTTTATTCCTAGCTCTACCACAGGACTACCAGAAAATTCCTTTTAATAAAGGCAGACTGCAAACTTCCAGACTTGCCTGTAAGACTGCAAAATCTTAAAATGATTCTTTTCCATTAAACCACTGCCTTACATGTGTAGCTTGTTCTCATTTTAGACATCAGTATGCAAATAGCACAGGGGTGTCCTTTCCCCTGGGCCTTGAATTTCAATGCCCATTAAATCACATAATAAGACATTTGATTCTCCATATTTCTCTGGTATCCCATTACCAAATCTTGTGAGACCACAGAAAGTGTTAGTTTCATTGTTCCTTCGGCAATTCTAAAACTAAATTGAATGCAATTGCACACAACAATGAAACACCTTGCCAGCAAATGCCACTGTACAGTACAGTACCTTCTCAATGAAATACGTCAGTGGCTCCCTGCCACGGGGAACAGGTGGATCCCAGCTGAGTACAACATATGTTTTGTTGATTTCTGAGGCATGTACATTGGTGGGAGGGCCTGGAATCTGAATATCGCCTGGAAGAGCAACAGAGGTAGTAACTGCTAAACAGTAAATCAACCCCTGGGTTAGTACTTATGCTACACCTCGTCTTTCTGAACTCACACCCTACAGTGCAATGCTCAGTTATTAGGAGCTACGGTATCACCTGTGCAGTTTACTTGCTCATTTCAATTAAATTTTGAGAAATAAGGCATTAGTATTAAAAGCCAGTTATGTACTTTTTCAGTAAAAGTTATATATGCCCCCTGAAAACCATTTGACATATTTTTTTCTTTGATCACGCTTGAATTACTTCTATCTGCTGGGCAGAATGTTGTGGAAAAGAAACTACTCGTTATATGCAAACAAGAGACATTTTTTGATCAAAGACAGAAGTCTAAAGAGCTATTATGAGAAATTAGAATATGTCCCCAGTCCTCTGGTGACTCCATCGGTTAGTTGGTTTGGGCTTCTCCCCACTCATTCTGCAGGGTTATCAGAAACATGGGGCAGGAGCAGTACCCTGGACCAGGCTGGGGGATTTCAGCATGGCCCTTTGTGGTCAACTCGTCCACCCAGTATGTAAAAAAGACAGTTTTGTTATCTGAGGAATTACAATGGTGCACTAGATAAGAGAGGCTCAGATCTATGATGGACCACTTCAGGCATAGCTACACAGCTCTGAAGAAGCTTCCTCTTGGAAATGGGTCAGAAGTAGCAACTCAGCAGATACCTAGAAATGTTTTATTTTTTTACGGCTTGCAATAGAGAAAGAAAAAAGTTTTGTTCTTTTAAGATACATTTTGCCACTTCTCAGAGTAGCAAGGAGCACATACCCTCTAAATTCTCAGGATCTGACATTTTAATGGACAAAAATATTTTGATAATAATCTCTAAATCATGAAAGTGATGGTTTAACAGTTCATAAATATCTGCAAAACCAACTGCACTCAAAATGTACACTGAAGTTCTTTCATCGTACACATTTCCCAATCAAAACCAGAATTTTTAAAACAAACTGACATATTAAAAGAAAAATCTTTTTCTCTCAGTGCTCTCTGTACTTGTTTTTCTACAAACACACTTTTTCTTTAAGAAAGGCACATGAATCAGCTGTTTAAGACAAAATTGCTAATATACAGTCAAAAAAATTACAATAATCCTTCACAGCACAATGAAGTAAAGTCAAAAGTTTTTCAACTGATTTCACATAACTAAATCCCAATTTGTTTTCTTACATCCTGGAAAACCCCAAAGCTGGCATATTTTGTAATGGTAAAACATGATGACACAGGCTATAAGATCTCTTCTTCAAAAACTCCAATCTAGCAGATGAAAGTAATGTTCTATATAAGCAATGATATTTGTATATGCATACTTCTTTATTAAAATTGCACACTCATGTAACCAAATTCTAAATATTATTCTTGCCTATGCCAGAGTGGCAATTTAACATCTCTGATCATTCTCAGGCCATCCGGAGAGCAGGAGTACATTCTGTGAAGCCAAACAAGCTACACAAATATATTCTTATACTACAGTAAGATTCTGATCCTGTATTACCCATATTATTTCACCTAGGGTGCCATCTCTGTAAAAGAGAGAAAATTCATCTGTACTGCTCATGCAATGGGGACAACATTTAATGTCTGATTTTCCTTCAAACTGCACCTGTTCTCACATGGTTTCTCTTTTAGTGTGCTATTTTTGGAGACAGAGACTTATAACCTTCATGGAAGAGAGTAGACAGCCTTATTTTTTAATGCTGAGCCATTATAGTTAATGGTTTTGACAGTTTAAGTGAAAAGAAGATCATTATCCAAGCATAAAAATTATCACCATATATAGAAACAACCAAAGACAGAAGAAATTAAGGATTTATCTCGGAATTTGGCAGTGATCTCTTCAGTTTTCCTGAGGAAAAACAATATTTAGTGTATAACCTTAACCTTATGCACAGCCTCTGTATTCAGAGAGATATTAATTAAAGAATTCCGATGGAGTGCAGAAGTTTTCATGAAAATGGAAATAACCTGCTCAGATCTTCAAATTCAGTCTAAAAAAGCTATATTTAGCTCCCAGCAGTATAGGAGAAAGGGAAATTTGAGTAATCAGATACAATATTCAGCTGTTTAATCTCAGCTTAGCACTAGCCAAGGCAAAAAGGTGAGGAGATGCTATCAGCATGCTTTTGGGTGTGTGATGTTCTCTGTACTTTTAGACCTCACCTTTCACTTGTGTTCTCTCAGCCTTGCAATCCAGAATATCTGCCTTATTGATTATTACAAAGAATTCACCTACTATGTGGATTTTTTTTTTAATATAAACATGTGGACTGAAGTCATTGAAATGCTACATACCTTCTAGGTCATCCTTACTGATCACAATCCTCCGCCCTTCATCCACATGAATAGCTGTTAATCAAAGTATTCAATTAGTTTCTTGAACCAGTTTAATAAATGTACAGATTTTGCAAATTATTGTCCAGGACCTGTTCAAAAGCCCATATACCTCTGTTTCTATAACCCTGCTACTAAATCTTTCCCCAGATGGTTTCAACTCAATGTAATGCACTGGTTCATTCACTTTCACAGAAAAGCAGAGCATGAGAAGTACTGTTTAAAGATGTACTTAAAAGTCAGAGTCATAACCACAGTAGATGGATTCAATTCTGTGGCAGTTAGTAGATGGATTCAATTCTGTGGCAGATTAGTAGATGGACTCAATTCTGTGGTATCATGAACTGGACTTTTTTTTAGGAATTAATCAAAAAGCTAATGGAAACACAGCATATTCATCTCAGCTTTTACAGGCAACATTGGGGCAGTGCTCTGCAGTCTTCACAATGAGTTCAACTCCTCTCTGAGTAAAAGGAGCACACAAAACAGAAGGTGCACGATATACAGATCCTGTACAGGGATTTAGGACAAAGCTAAATCAATGAAACTACTCCCCAGAGCAAGCCAGCTTACTCTGTTCATGGAGAAGCTCTCACAAGGCTCCTTTGCAGTGGCCTTGAGCACAAAAAAAGCGCTTGTTCATTAGATAGATTGACTCTCCGCCTGCTAGAAAAGTCACAGAGACACCCCCCCACCCCCCCACCCCCCACCCTTTAACACTGGGGTCCTTGTGCCAGTACTTGCACTTCACTGGGAAAAAAAGATGTGGATAAATACAACAGCATGTGAACCAATGAAATCATGAAATTTTTTGTTTTTTCTTTAATTAAGACATACTCAATAGCATTTTCAAAAGTTACTACCAGCACACATAGAAGTTTATGGGATCTGAGGGCCCATCTGCCAGTGCAAATGATAAAAGCTTCCAGGTACTTCTTTTGAAAACATTTCTGCTTGTGATAATGGGTACCTAAATTTAAATCTAAGGAAAACCAGCCACAATTAGATGGAAGCTCCCAGGACTGTCTGTATGGAACTTGCCCTTGTAACCACATCCCCCACCTTGAAAGTAGTGAGATATTCAATGAAAGGAATAAATAAACTCTGCTTCTTAAGCTAACTAAGCAAAGAGAAACATAACAAATAAATAAATAAATGAGTATTCAACATCTGTTTCAGCCTTGCATAACCTACTTTGCGTTCTCTCCAGGTCAACCGGGTCAAGAGCTGCTACTGGTTCAGAGACTCGAGAAGGCCTGCTAATGCCAGCACTGTTCACTGCTCTCACACGGAATATGTAAGAACGTCCTTCGTAAAGACCAGTCACAGGATACTTGCAGATTTTTACAGGAGCATCATTGCACTGGACCCAGTTTTCTAAACCTACTTCACATCTTGGAATAATAGAAGGCAGTATTTATCAGTATCATTCCATAAAAAATGTATACCATCCTACACAGAATCACACAAGTCATAGTCACTAAGGAGGAACTAAACCATACACCTTACTAAGGAAAGTCACACACCTATACACTCTTTCCTCTGATCAGGCAACCAATTTCCACCCTGCTAATATTTATTCATAATGCAATTGCAAAGGTCATTCTGTGATTTTTCTTGCATGCTTTTTGGCCTTTTCAACTCTCTCTGCTTCCCTTCCACTTGGTTCTCTTCCTTGTCAGATAAAAACTAAGTTATTCACTTTTATTTTTAATATGCATCTCTACAGAACATGCTGAAGTTGCAACATTTACCCAATCTTTTCCATCTCTTTCTTGCCATATTTTTAAGCAAGAATCACTGTGGTTTTCTCTCCAACAATGGTTGGTCCACTGACTGCAGGAGTCATCAAGAAGCAGAGATATGTTCTCATACATATCTCTTTTGTGTTCTACTAGTATAAACTTTTGTGGAGATGACTGCCCTGTGCCCTGGCAGTACCAGGAAAAATAAGAGCATGATCAAAGGCTCCTTGACACTGCAATAATCCAAGCAAAATGTCAAAAGGTACAGCAGACTAAATTATATATAAACCAGGTGAAATACACTCACGATCTCTGCACTGCACAAATTAGATATAAGTGGTAAAGTCCCCAGGGCTTAAGTTAATTTCCTCATACTGACTGTCACTTATAAGCCAACATTTTCTAGCAATTCCCAGACAGTGGTCACTGAATTAGACGAAATTGCAGGGTAGCAAATAGCAATGAGCTGCAAATGTTGCTTTTAAGTGTACAGCAGTGTACATTGTGAAATCATTTCAGTAGCGTTGCTGCTGACTGACGGTTTCAGACACTAAGGATTAGATGTTCTGCTCTGCTTATAAGAGGCAAGCATGCACTTCAGTGGAAGAGAAATGCAAAACAGTGCTTGATCCCCGTTCCCTAGCTGCCTTTCCTCAGCTGAAACACCAGCAAAGTGCAAAGCAGATTGGAGGAGAGAGGATTGGTATTCTGATTTAAACTAGCAGCTCCTGGGAACTCCAGGCATACCACAGCTAAAGCAGAAATAAAAAGGTAATGTAGTAACTCCTAGATTTCAGTTTTGGCAGTGTACAAATTAAGGCGACTGAATGTAATTGAAGATGCCCATGGATTCTGGCTTCTATAAACCAGTCAAGGCTTATTCTCTGATTTGGCCACATCCATACTGTTGAACATTTTAAGTGTCTGATAAAAGGTGTCTGCCTGCACCTGATTACTGGGAATGGCCCCAATCCCTTGCTAACTCCCAGACTGTACCTGGGAAAGTGCTAGAACATCTGGGCTACAAGTTTGTCAAGGAATAATCTAGTAAATTAACACATTAGGCAGTTTAGTTCCAGTGCCAATGGTTTGTAAAAATAGATATAAAGAATCCACATATTGAAAGATATAATGGTAATTATAATGGTAATTATTATGTTCTTCAGTGCTTATATGGTTTCGGCAATGAACAAAGTTAAATAAATCCCAGTGTTTTCTTACTTGTCAACAAAATACCCAATGACTGGGCTCTCATTGATTGTATTCGGTGGTTTCCAGGTAACAATAACATAGTCTCTGTTAGCATCATGGCATTTAACATCCATCGGTGCCCCTGGTGCTCCAGCGATCAATGCATCAGCATCTGAATCACAAATAAAAATAAAACAATTTTGACTCTGACTTGACAAAAGAGAAGATTTCCAGTTCACTGTACTATTTGTTTGTATGAATGGGAGCCCAAGAATTTCATTATACACTAATTTACTGCACTAACGAATAAGGCCCATGATGTCTATATCTCCACATAGATAAAGAGCTTCAGGGATATTTCTGAGGACAGAAAAGCGGCTTAGGCATAAAACACCTATTACTTTTCACAGGAATTAAAAGCCCATGTGGTTTTGCTGTCTTTCCCACTGAAAACTGTGGCTCAGTGGGTTGCTAACCAGCCCAAGGTACTCAGTAAAGAACATGTAGCCGAAGAAAATCATTCTCTTAAGGAATAAATTCTTTGCTAACTCTTGGTATGTTTCTAAGTTTACTTATTATTTTAAGTCTTACAATACCAACAGGCATAAATAATCTATGTTCCACCATTAAGATACCCTTCTCTGGCTTCGTTTTGAGATGTGTTGACTGCTGTGGGTCTACAATTTCTAGTGAAGTCTCCTAACAGGTAAAGTTCTCCCCCTTCAAGGAAAGATTTCTATAACACAAAAATACTTTTATTAACTCTAAAATTATACAGCCTAATTACAATCAGTACTGAGGTGGCTGGTGCTCAATATTACATCAGATTCTACAGGAATAAAGGCAAGAGGAGGGCCAACAGAGGACACTAGAGATTCCAGAGGACATGGCTCAAGTCTAGGGTACTGTGCATGCAAAGGGATCAGTCATAATATAAACTGAACAAGTACATGTACCTAAAATAGATCCACCATTACAACAAAAACTCATAGGAAAGTTATTATATATTAGTGGATCTTTTCCACCTGAGTACTTTCTTTCTTAGAAGGTAATTGGGAAATACAGAACTTCAGCAAATTGTTTCCAGTGAGATTAGGGTAGCAGAGTGGCTTGTTCATGGCATACTGCTAAGCTGATGAAGCCCTTATGAGGTCCTGTGAGAAATACGGATCTCAACCCCCTGACAACATATTCATGTCACTCCACTTCACACCAATTGTCTGCATGACAGTTCTGCAAGAAATATATGTTCCAATACATTTCCAAGAACAAAGTTTAAAATTAATACAGCTCCAATGGCTTCAGTAGGGCTGCTCAAGTTTGCCAGCATCAAGGAAGATGTATTTAAGAGAGTGAAAGAACTGCTCAACAAGAGATATTTCAGTCTTTCAATGAAAAAATTAATAAATGAAGACTGGGTGCTGCTCTTAGTTTCATGTGGAAGCTTGTTCTCACTTCAGAGAGTTGTGATTGCAAATGTGAAGGAAAATTCTGAGCTTTATTCTATTTTAATACATTTACTTCCTCTTCACTATGTCCCTTGTGAAAACTGTATTTCTTCAGTGAGTTAATTTCTGATTGTTGTGGTGACTGTGAATGGTAGAGTGCTAGGAATATTTTTTTTTATTTCTTCTGTGCCTCCTCCTAAGGCCAGGCACAGGATGAGAGTGCCCAAAAGGCTTATTCCTAGTTGGCAATCTCTAGAGCTAAAACAAACACAGTGAGTAGCATGCAAAGTTCTTTATTTCCTGCAAGGAAAGGAGACGGCAAAGAAAGAAACAAGCTGTTTCATCAAAAGAAGGATTTCTATGGCTCTTCAGGAAAGAAAATGTCCTCAGAAGTGTGCTCTTCTTGAAGCCCCCCATTTATTGACTGATTTTAATAACACAGACTACTATACATAAATCAAATGACCATGAAATACCAGAAGGCTGGATTTCTTTTGTACTTCAGCCATTACATGGGATTTTTTTAATAAAAATAATCTTTTCACTGCCCTTTTTTTTTTACTTTCTCCTCAAGAAACAGGTGAAAAACTTACCTCTGACAAACAGGTATGCACTGTATTCACTCACACCACCTCTTGTTACCATGCGCAGGGTGTATAAACCTTCATCATCTTTGTTCAGATGGGTAAAAGAAAGAGCTGCCTGGCCTTCTCCAAAATACAGCTTTGTCCACTTGGAGTCCTTTATCAGCACATCTGGAAGAGAAAACCCATCAGACATATTACTCTGTTGGCCCGAACAATCTATGTCCTAGTGCAGCCCTGTGCTAATCACCTGCACAAACTAACATTTATGCGGCCTTTATGCAGAGTGATGGTGCTTCGATATTCTGAAAACTCTACAGAAAGTAAGCTGCATGTCTCTAAACTTATTTGATCGTTGAGTTTCAGAGAATATGAGGTCTCAGACTACCCTATGAAGTGCCAACAACAGAATTTCCATCATTATAATTCTTAATACATTGGCAGAGAAGAATGTTGCCCACACTTCAAAACAATAGACATAAAATGAATGCAGGGTGGAACTTTGTTTCATGTTTAAATAAGTTTTGTTATCTGTTCAGGTCAAAAGTCAGATTATTCAATTTCTTCCTCCAAATTTCAAGACCAGATTTCAGTTTAATCTGAAGACTGCTGTAAATAGACACCAAATTTAAACCTTCAAGGCATGCCTGTTGAGCAGTGAATAAAATTAAATTTGAGTCTCTCACGGGTGAGAGGTGGTGACCCATGATTAATGCAAATTAATCTGATTGCTTAGCAGAACCAGAGCAAATGAATGAGCAGGATATTTTATGCTAGCCAAGGGACTTTCTTATACCACTTTTTTTAATAACTGATTGGGTTATTTTTGATTTTTAATTCCCTAAGACCTATTTCATACTAATTTATTGTAATCAGTGCAGCAGAACTGTATTTAAATGAACTGAATATCTATAAATGTTTATTATTCTATTGCTTAAATATGCTTTGGAGCAGGCATTCAAACAACTGCAAAAGAATCAGTTCTCCCACTTACCAGCTGAATTGCATAAGAAGGTATAAAAAATTGCATATATTCAGATAATAAAGTATCTGGAAGACAAACACTACTAAAACTTACAGCAGCAAATTGCACAGGCACCTAAGCATACAGTTATTTTCAGAGAAGTGAAAAAAGTAAATTCCATCGCACTCCTTCCCACGAGATCCTTAGTCATGAAATCCCTTACCTAGACAATCTGCATGTCCCCTTTCTGTCATGCATGTCACAGTGGTACTGAGAGATGTGTAAGCTTATGAATTACTTTAAAATAAGTCAGTAAACATCTTAATCAAGAAACTTCAACCAATGCATGAGTGCTGTGCAAAATCCTGAAGAAAAAAATAAAGTTCAGTGAACAGCACCTGGAAAGCTTGAGAGGAATGGTAGACGCTCTAGTTTGAATATACAGAAACTGTAGACAAGCCCGTATTGTCTGTTAAGGCCAGAATCATCCAGTTCCACCCTTTATGTGTACCTGAGACTAGAAACTGCAGAAGCAGTCATGTTCGGTAGGAACAGAAAAACTCTCCTTCGCACAAGGCCAAAGACCTACCAGATCCCCTAAAAAAACAGAAGCTCTCTTTTTTAATGCAGTCTGGATGCCTTTCTGGACAAGCCAAGAAGAAGAGTAAACTTTGGAGGACACAAACATACTCAGAAGTTCTAATAAAGCAAGCATTCATGCACCTGCTATCACAATAATATTACAATTACAGGGTCTCACTATTGCTCTCAATTTCCCAGTTTATTCACTTGTTGGGCTATGTCATTTCTCCTAGAATTTATAAAAGAACAAACCTCTAGAAGACTACCTTGGAGGCAGTGTGACTCCAGCCTTACATGCTGTTTTAAGTACATGAGATAATTTTCCTAGAACATCACTCTGCTGAAAAATCATATTAAAAGCAGGGCATTACTTAATACTGAAGCTTCTTTTCATCATGTCTGCTGAAGTATTTTTCCCTCTGAATACAATTATTTTATTGTAGCTTACAGTATTAATGGTTGCAGAATAATGGTGCATATAGCAGTATAATGTTTATATTACATTCGAGATCAATAACAGAAAGCTCCTGTTACCAGCTGAGCTCATATCTAGATTAGATATACATTTCTCAAGTATTAGTTTGATTTAGTTCTTTCAGTATCTTAAATTGTTGGAAGTGGGCTATGAATTATAGACATCATATTTGTGTTTATAAAATCCCAAACCACTTTAGAGGATTTGATTCAGTTGACTTATATTTCCATAGGAGTCTAGTAGATATCCTCAAAAAGGCTCACTCGTACGAAGCTTATTAATGCTGAATGAATACATATTTCTCTAGTGTACAATTATGGGAAGTAAATTATACATATCTATCTCAGGGTTTCAGCTATTATTATTTGATTGACACAAACTGAAAAATTTTAGGAAAAATGCAGTCTGTCTTAATGCAAGAGAGAATTAAGCACTATCTTTAAAAAAAAATAATATCTAAACTACATGATTTTGAACAAATTATTAACATTCTCATTGTTTAAACTTCTGCATTGCATCCAGCTTTCATGAGAGTTAACACAGGAAACTGTGCAGCACATAGCAAAGCTTCATAGTGCATGAATTCCTGCTGTGTTTAGGAACAAGTTTGCCAATTGATGCACCTATACACCTCTTGAATGTATTGCAATACATGTATAAGCAACAAAGGACAATTCTAAGCTTATTTGTGTTATTTCATGTAAATATAAGTAAAATAATGGGATGAAAGCCTATCTGACTCAGTAAACAAAAATCTATCGGCTTCGAAGAAACCAAGTTTTCATCTCAGGTTTTCATACAGAAGGTGTGTGAAAGGTAAGAAGGTGTATGAAATGTAAGAAGGTAAAAGTACGTCAAATAAGGCAGAAAACAAAGAACATGATACTGTTACACGTCAAAAGAGAAATGCATTGGCATTACGAAAGGTTAAACTGAAAGGGCTGTAAGCTTTTGTTCACCTATCCACAGTGCAAGAAAAATTCATGAACAATATGGGACAGCCCTTGAAAATTAGCAGTTTGTCATAGCTGCAGTTCCAAACCCAAAATCTCAGAGGTTTGGCACCCTGAGAAACTGGGCACAGTAAGAGACAAAGTAAAAGTACTGACAGCTCACCTCAGAGTAAGGTGAGTATTTATGATGATTACAAATCCCTGTACTTTTCAGTAGCAACAGAATCTGGGTTCGTGGATGAGCCTTAGATTTCATGTTATTCACCAAGCAATAAGAAAAGTCATTGTGACCAGCTCATCTTTTTTGTTTTAGTAACATCTAATAGTTCCATCACAATGAAGTATCCACAGTGATAGACTAATAGGAATGAAACACTGAGCACTGAGTAGCAGTTGCTCCTGAAGGATCAAATGTGAATCCAAATACAACTACTATGTATATTAAATAAAAAGCATAACTAGCAGCAATAAAAGCATCTTTTTTTCTGATTTTAGTAACCCTGAATTCTTTTGACTGTCTTACTAATCTTACAGTCACTTATTTCATGCATTACATTTCTTCAGCTACAGAAATTTCTGCCTCCTTGCCTAGGACCAGTCCAAACATCAGTCTTAGGAGCCCACCATTCTCAAATGTGGTCCTTTGGGGGAAAGGTCTCACTATTCACAAATAACCAAGGCTTTCCTTAAATCCTCAGGCAAAATATTTATTTTAGAATACTACACAGAGATTGTAGTTGGTTAAAAGTGGTAAGCTAAATATCCATTATGAGCCTGCTATCCATTAAATTTAAGTAGTTAATTTTATCTTTCAAGACCTTTTCTTGTGCAGTGGACGAACACTGCTCATGGCAGGGTTTGAATACCATACACCAGAGTATTTGATATGCTTCAGTTTTCGGTACTTCCTGTTAAGACTGTTTCATGGCATTACTTTTCATTGACAAAAGAAGCAAGGAAAACCTACCAACATGGCACTTAAACAGAAGAGCAAAGGCATGTGTTTCAGGCCTAGTTTCTATAAGTATTTCTCAACTATGCATTAAAATGATTTTAATATAAAATTCACAATAAATACTGAAATGAGATGCAAGTGGAGGCCTGTGCACACACCTCAGTGCTTCAGACTTTACTGCTCTGTGAGTGTCCTTCAGCTCAGCAGTCACAGCATTCAATTGTAAATCATGGTCAAATCTAGGAAGTGAGTTTGGATCTCCACCTAGTCAGTTAATGTTTAACTACTGTGTTATTAGACAATATGAGATTGCCCCTGTTGCTGTAAATGTGTACTCAAGAAAAGGTTGACCAGGTGATTTAACTGAAAGAATGTGGGTCTATAAATTCTAACCAGAGATATTTGTTTGTTCTATTCCAAATATAATTATGGTAATCTCATGTTCTAAGCCCGATCTGTGCCCTCTGTGTTTCTGCCAGCATTTTTCAGGTAGCTTCTACCCAATGTACTAACTTACCATCTCTATACCACTCAGCACGAGGTTGTAGTCTTTTCAGGTCTGGAGTGATCAACATCGAACACTTCAGGGTCAATGTTTCACCTTCAGTAGCAAAAGTGACTCCAAACTTCTCCAGAAACTGGACATCAATGTGGGTGAAGCAAACATCATACGACAGGGGTACTATGCATGACAAAATGGAAACATTCTTGAATATAATTGCACTTGGCACAGATTACTATCCAATCTGAACAGGAGACGGAGCTCTCTATTATACTGAATGCTGATCTAAAAATACAGCTGGGAAAGCAAAAGCATCTGGACAGCTCCTGTTGTAACTGAATGCTTAGAAAGAAAAGCCAGAAAAAGCCAATTTTTTCATCTTTAAAACATTAATCTGATAAGAATACATAAACTACCTAAGCAAAACGAAAACAATGCTTACAGTGGAAGGGCATTATTCCAGCTGGGTGAGGCTCTTCACCTTCTCTGTACCCTATAAGATAAGCATACAATAAACACTTAATGACATGAGCATTATATTTATGTCTTGTTTTAATCATGAAGTAGGACTTACTTCTCACAACCACAGCACAATTAGTTGATGCCTGCCCATGAACATTTGTTGCAACTGCTGAATATGTAGCAGAATCATCAAAATCAGCTCTGAAAAGGAAAAGGAGGAAAACAGATGACTCTCTACACAAACTCAAGTTATCTTAATGATTGTTATTACAAATCAAGTTATGTTAACCCCAAGGAAAGCATATAAAGCTCTTTGCTGTTGTCACACAGCGCAAGAAGTTGATGAAAGACAATCTGAAAGTGGTGCTGATTTTTACCACAGTTTCATCACAGCTTAGTTGCAGCCTGCATTAACTTGAGTGAATTGGAAATGACCTTTACAGGATGATCAAAAGGACATAGCCAAAGTATGCCAGTCTGGCTAGTCCTTTTCAGTATATAACCTTTTTCCTTAAGCCATCTTGCCCTTCTGCCACATACTTCAAGAAGACATGAAAGAAAAGTACATGTGATGCTTACAGAAATTTCTCCTTCTATGACGATTCCCAGGGTGGAATAAAATTTCCTCAATTTTTATGAAAGAATTTCCTCAATTTTTATGGAAGAACTTAGTCTGAATGAAGTAATAATTTTGAAAAAAGAATGATATTTAGTTTTTACATTTCAGAATGAATCTTAAAAACAAAATTAGAATTCTGCTTTCTTCTCATAAGCATACTACTTTAATAGGAAAGAAAATACTTTGGGTTTTAATCAAAATACTTTTTATTTGGTCTAATTCAGTATTTTTTCTTTAACTTTTCCATTAGTCACACATTCTACAATATGTCCATCAAACAAAATTGTTGATTTTTTTTATTTCTTGTAATTTATATTAGTTTTAATTATTAGATAATCAGAGTGCTTTCTGAAAGCACACACAATTAAATCCTGCCTCTGTGTAGCTCATTTAGTAATGAATTTAATGGAGGCGGCTCAGAAATTCCCAGTGATGAGATACAATGATATTCTGCATGCATGCATTTAGTTTCCCCTCAGAAGAATCAAGCTGTATTTTCTTGGCAACTGCCATATGAGAGGGATGAGATTCTGGTTCACTTGTCTTCTAAGAGGTCATATATCCCAACTGTGGGAAAAGAAAGCACATGGAAGAGCATACGAAATAAATTGCATAATAGGATGCCAATTACGGAATACATAGCACCTGTGACAAGCACATCAGACACCTATTTTTCAGCTTATGCATATAATTTGGACAGTGTCATATCACAAAAATGATAGTGTCTGTACCGTAATGTCTAAAATACAACTTGATGAAAGCCCTATTAAACTGAGATCTCTCTCTCCAAACATACAGGGCTAACAGCTCCTCCTGGAGGGAACTCTTCAGACACACATTTTACAAAATAAAGCAGTAAAATGCAAACTTTATCATACAATTAATTAACAAAGACACAGTGGTAAATCCTAAGATTAGGCTATTTAACCAAAAAACCTGCAGTTGGGCATGAAGGCCTTGAGTGCCCTATTAGAGACTGGACAGGCAAAATCTGGGAAAAAAATTAGGCTTGATACTATTAATTCTTTAGTTTTGTTCTGTTTTTAGGATGAATTTTAAAAAATGCCAATACCTCTTCACAGGTCTATATAAAGCTTAACTGATTCTGGACTTGTTTGAAAGCTGCCAGACTTGATGACATTTCCTTGCACTAGCTTCCTTCCTAAAAAGGAAGATGTTTATTATTATCCCAATTTCACATTATTTAGCACTTGGGTGATAAAAAGCCAAAAGCAAGGTAAAACTGCAGTATAAGCTTTTTTCCTAAGTCATGCTATAATGTCTCTATACATAGTTCATACATTTACCACAGCTCAGTACAGTGTCTTGCTATAATGAAATAAGCTAACAACAAATGAGGCATCTTGGAATTTTCTTATGAGAAAGGGCATTGCAGAATTGACTGTACTGGAACTGTAAGGTTTTCTCATCACTCTGTACCTCATACTTACTTTAAGGAGATATTTATAAAGTAAATAGTACACAGTACATAGTATACTTTATAACACATGTTATGTATTAGCAAATTAAACAGCATTACATAGTTTGTCCCCAGAAACTGAATTTTGATCACCTTAGTGCTAATGTGTTACAACAGCACTTGGCACACTTTGGTGTGCACCAGCTTGTCAAAAGGATGGCAGATACCTGATTAACTTTTCAAATGGATATATAGCTGTGCTTATTTCAGTCCCCTCCCCATAAGGAGCAGCAAAATACATGTCTTGATGAGATCTTCCTAGCTGCGGTGGTCTCCAAGGTAGAGAAAACAGAATAGGATCCTAAAAGTCTCTAGGAGAGACAGGAGATTCACAAAAGTGGGTGTTTTTTTAGCCCAAGAAGTTCAATGTCTGAAAGCAACTATTTGACAAAAGTTAGTGATGGAATGATAATTCATTTTCTCAGGGAGAACAAAAGAACGAAGTTACTGATCAAATGACTGACCATACTCTTACAACATCCTTTGGCTTCATGAAAAGAAACAAGGTACTTACAGTTATTACGAATAATTCCCCAAGCCAAGCACTTTCTGCTGTTTAAGATCTCTACACATTTTCGGGAGGTCACTGCTTTGAAAGTAATTTACAAACCCTTGCTATGATCTCTAACCTGACATTCAAGTTGAGAAATCAAACCATCTTAGATAACCTATTACTCAGTCGAATGCTTTCAAATATGATACTGGAAGTGCATAGAGTTAGTGGGTAAAAGCTACACAGCACATTTGTTTAATACCCACTCTGAAGAAAGTTGGACATGATGGCAAATCACATAGGTCCTGACTCTCCTTTCATGCCAGATAATGCTAAGACTGATGATTATTCTGGCAACTACTTCCCTATGTGCTAAACCCTCTTGATTTCCTAAATTGCACTGTAAAGCTCATTGATTCAAGACCAGTTAGAAATTATATTTCAAGTACCCAAGAGGTAAGGTGTGGTCTCTCCAACAGTTATTCTTGCATCACGATGGAGAATGTGTTTTCCAGCCTTTACAAAGGTCAGATAAAATATGCATAGAATACATTTAGATGGCATGAAGTGTGAGTGCAGAGCTGTATCTGTCCCAAGGTACTAATATTTTTTGTGAAAATTAAATTGCCCTGACTCCACATGAGGTTCTGAAGTGCTAATATTTGTGCAGGGAATATTCCCCAGGCAGATACATCTGTTTAAAATGCATATATTCATCCATCTGCCTAGTGTACATTTAAACACAGGAGTTAAGAGCGAAATAACATTTTTGCCTGAATTGGAATACAATTCAGTGCATGTCAAGAACAGGAAGCACTGCATAGTAAATTACAGAGTTAAAATTTCTTCCCTTGAATCCAAATGACAAAATTTTCAGTGTTATGGATATATGACATCAAAATGTGGAAATACTCTATGGAATTACCATCTCAAGCACTGATTCCCCAGCCACGCTGAATCTGACTCATCCTTTTTGTTTGGTTGGGTTTTTTCCTTTTTTACTGAAGAGGGGACCTCTGTTATGCGGTGGCCACTTCCCTACTACTGCAGCTTATAATGGACAGTGGCTGACAGGTCAGAAGGTCACAGACTGCGGGCTGTTGCTTGCATTTCGGCAAGGAAAGAAGAGCAGGAGTTCAAGCTTGCTGTCTATACACTCACTGGTACTGCATACTTGCAAAGCCCTGGGAGCTGCAGTTTATCACCCAATTAGCCCTATTATGTTCAAAGGCTCTTCCTTCTGCACTGGAAGACTGCCTTTGCTGCAATGCCTCTACTCCCCTCTACTGCTACTTACAGCAGGAGAAAAAGCAGGTCTCGCTACCTCTCTGCTCAGATTAAATCATCTCAAATCTTTTGTGCCTAATCAAACTAAAATAGCGCTGCACTGACTGCACAGTGTCATTTGTTAAATAAGAATAGTTAGAAGAGAAGATTCATTCAATTTTTAAGCTTTTTTTTTCTTTAAAGCCATGCTGGTGGTGCTGAGTGGAGCGCCTGATCAGGCAGCAGGTATTACACTGCACTCTGCCGGCTCTATCACACATTTCTACTGATGCAACCACAAACGTTTTCTGCTGCAATTGCAAGCACTTTCTTAAGCGATGGCTTAATGAAACGGGAGCCAAAATACTCCCAAACTTTGAGCCTTGTGTAGGTGAGATCGTGCAGTCACATCACGCTCACAGAACTCTGGAGAACAGAGCCTCCTCCTCTGCTCCTTCTGCTGTCCAGGCTTCATCAGCTCCCCTGCCTGATCACTGTGGGGTGGGGGTCAGGAATGTCCTCAGACAGGAGTACACTGCTGTCCCCTCTGTGCCCCAGCAGATGTACCAGGAAATGCAATGTAGCCATTCACAGCTGCACAAACCTGAGTGATTCACGTCAGGAGTCATCACAGTAAACAAAGACCAAAGCCTGTTGCTAAAGAAGTAGCGGTAACTAAGAAATTCAAAGTGCTATGATTTTTAATGACTAAGTAAGTTGAACACTAAGGCAGAATATATTTTGCAGATGTGCTATAAAACAACAGGACACCTTCATCTCAACACCTCTGATATAGAAATCTTGTATTATATTCCTACCTAGAGTTATATTAGGTGGGATAAAGAAATATACATATGAAATAAACATATTCTCAGATATGTATCAACCAATCACTTCAACTACCAGTAGCCTTCCCTCAGAAGGTTCCTCACAGTATCCTCTGAATCACGTATCAGAAGTGAGATGAGAGATGGGATGAACCACTACCCCTGTGCAGGCTGGCAATATCTCTTTTCCTATAATTCTGAGATGTATGAAAAAAATAGTGAAACTCCAAACTCCTTTTCTTTACTGCTCGAGGGAGACCTTACGCTCAAGCTTCCATTTGATGAAGTGTAAAAGGAGGAAGAAAGACGTGTTACATGATAATCATAGTGCTGAATGCATGCAGAAAATGTTGTAAATTAAGTGCAGAGCATCATGAAAATATGAGACAGAGAAATGAAAATGATTTGGTTACTGTATAGGCTGATGAGCACTGGAAGACAGCAAACAGAGGGTATGAAACTGCGTCCAGTTACTACTTTAAGTTGACGAGGTGACGTTCTAGTTTTGGTGCCTCAAGAATTTTTCCATTGGTATCAAGGAATACTCATAGGAATAAATATCACACTTGCATCAGAAGGAAAAGTTCACTCCCGGAGCCTCACTGAAGGGCCAGAAAGGTAGCCAAGAAATTCCAAGGCCATTCTGAGTGACTGCCGATCAGATGACATGCAGCTCAGCACTTTGGTATGAACAGCTGAGAAAAGCACAGAAGCTGATAGGTAGAAAATCCCAAGAGTTCTACTTTACAGAAAAAAAAATAATACTCCAAATACATGTGCAGAAAGATATGTATGGAAAATTGAGAGCAAAGTGACACAAGCTTATATAAAAAATTAATAATATATATATATATATATTAACCACTGCCATATATATCCATCAATACAAAAATCATCTGATAGTAATACACTATCAAAACATTATTCCATTTTCTGCATGTTGATTTTCTGTCTTTTGAGACAGAAAATATAGCTGATAGTCAAGGTTTGAAATAAAATAGATTGGTTGTAAATAAATAAATTTAAGGTTAGAAACTTGAATTTAGTTAACTGTTTAAATCTGTGGTAGATAAACCATAACAGTCCCCAAGGTATTCTTTTAAGAAAAGACAGGAAACCTGGGAGAGAACAGCTAGGCCTCTTTAGGTGACAAAAAGGCCACACTGACACGCAGAAAGGAAAGAGAAATGGAGCAACAGTCTC
The DNA here is from genome assembly GCA_039877255.1 of Loriculus beryllinus. Taxonomy (NCBI): domain Eukaryota; kingdom Metazoa; phylum Chordata; class Aves; order Psittaciformes; family Psittacidae; genus Loriculus; species Loriculus beryllinus. The sequence goes on from JBCJKH010032617.1 coordinate 21,333, forward strand.
TGAAGATGGCAGCTTGGTTGAATGTGAGGAAGCCTGCATGAATACCTGCAAGTTTGAGACTAGTAAACAAAGGGTAATGATAGGTGGGTGTAGGAACCTGAGTAGGTGCCAATAAATGACTCTGTGGTGTCATCATGACTTTCTGAT
>JBCJKH010032619.1:0-14226 GCA_039877255.1 Loriculus beryllinus
CCAGGCTAAACAGTCCCAACTTTCTCAGCCTGTCTTCATATGGGAGATGCTCCAGTCCCCTGATCATCCTCGTGGCCTCCCCTGGACTTGTTCCAACAGTTCCATGTCCTTTTTATGTTGAGGACACCAGAACTGCACACAATGCTCCAAGTGAGATCTCACGAGCAGAGTAGAGGGGCAGGATCACCTCCTTCGACCTGCTGGTCACGCTCTTTTGATGTAGCCCATCTTCTTTCCTAACTTGGTATTTCATTAAAAGCTAGGAGGTTACCTTCCAAAACAAGTTTCTGCATTTACCCTGAGCTAATAAATAAATAAATAAATAAATAAAGCCCTGAACAATCCTCTGGCTCTTTTACACAAATCTCTATACAATCTCCCTATTTTCTTTGCTTGCATTTTCTCTTTCAAGATTTCTGCTGGCATTTTCTGGTTAACACCTTAAGATATTACAGTACCATCACAGTGCTTTCATATTCTACCTCAGGCCATTTCTCTTTGTACTTAAGCCAGAGACTAGTACTAAAAGAACACAGCCTTTGACCTATTCATAAAGTTCCTGTACTACTGGCATGAAAAGATATCTCACTATTGCACAAGGAAACACTGTAGGAAATAAGGTAAACAGTTTGAAGCCTCCACATTAATGTGGTAGCGGTCTCAATGCTTTCTAGAGTAATCATTGCAGACTTTGGCACAGGAGTCTGAGAAATTCTATTCCTCAAAAACAGTTTTTGAAGAAGTCTACTGGCAAAATGGCAAAAAATATTCTCAGTGCTCAGTACACAGCTATGCTGGCAGCCCCGCCTTCCACTTTGTAAATATGTTGGCACAGGCGTGGATCTGGCATCGAGTATATGACATTGTACTGGAGAGAAGAACAACTATGCCAGTTAGATTTTCACTATGCTTATCTCATGAAAAGGTTAAATGTATGGGGACATTAAAATATCAAGATGAATTTTTTTGTTTACTCACAGAGCATCAGGAACATAAGGTGGCTAAATAAAAAAAAAAACCAAAAAACCAAACCCAAACCAAAAAACCAAAACAACTTCCCCCCCTTCAGTTAACATTTACAAAAAGGAAAAAACCTGACAGGATTCAATAGCCAATCTTTAGAAATTAAAAACAAAAAAAAGCACGACTCAAATAGACAATCAAGTCATATAGTGCAAGGGGAAGAACCAATGCTACAACATGCTAAACGGCAAAGCGAGTAAAGCATAGGCTAATTCAAACACAGAGATTTAAAAACTATAAATAAACTTCTCCAAAATAAGAGCACCCTATTCTGGCTACTAGTTACTATTGCATAGGAGGTTTGCTCCCTTTCAGTGAACAGGAGCTAAATAACATATGTCAGTAGAGTTTTTTACTTGCTTCAGGTCTCTTGCCTACCAAACAAGAAACACATCTTCTATGCCTTTCTATCTTCAATGAAAAACCAGCTATTAAATTACAAGTGTATGCATAATATCAACTTTCTTGTCTGATTTTTACACCACAGTCCTAGGAGTGAGGCAAATGATTAGTACAGAGGAATGATATTTATCTAGTTTTATTAATTCTTTTTTAAGTAGAAATTTAAATAAGAAAAAAAGAAAAATGAGGAAAATAAGAAAAAAGAAAAAAGAAAGAAAAGAAGCTTGGAGATCAGTTACATTTGATTTGATCTCAAGTGTTCATCTGAACACGTTGCAAAGTCAGAGCACAGAATAAAGTTGGGGTCAAAAAAAATGAGAGAAAGAAAAAAAATCTAAACAAATCAAAAAAGCGAAAAAGAAAATAAGAAAGAAAGAAAGAAAGAAAAAGATAGAAAATAAAAAGAAATACATAAGAATTATCTGATGCTGATCACTTACTTCCTCAATTTCAATTTTTATTTCTTAAGTTTTTAATAAATTTGCACATTTTGTTAAAGTCTGAATCATCCTGACATACAAAAAATTGTGTCGAATAAAAGATACACAGTATTTTTAATGCAAAGATTTTCTTGAAGATTATAATAGCAAAATGCGTGTCTAGAAAGGGAGTTGGATGGAGGTCTTTTATATGACAGCTTAATGCTGGTACTCTTTTGTAACTTTCCTGCCTAATTCAACCAGAGCTGCCTGATGTATTTAACATCACAGTGTAAGCGAGGTTACAGAGGTCAAAAAATATGACACTGATTCTACATATTCCAAACATTCCTGCTTAAAGTTCCATCTAGCACATTTGACAATTTCGAAGCATATCACAATTCTGGAGACAAAGAACAAATGAGAAATTCGATCTAACATGCATTACAGTATTAAAGACCTCCAAGGTTGTGCAATTTTTCTCTCTTGTATAAAAAAGGAATAGAATTTATAAAGTAATAAAAAATTTTCTCATAAGTAAATAATGTGACTGTCTCAACACTTGTGCAATGGTCCATGTAAAACTTCAGAAAATTAATCCACTAGCTAATGAATTCTCTATAAACAAGTATTCTGGAAGGCAAGCAACAATGTATGGTAATAAGCTAACTATAATTAGTTATAGAAGCTTCAAAATAACTGCATCCTCCTGAGCTTGCTGTATTTTGGAAGGGATAAAATCATTTTTTTCAGTGTAACTACAATGTTAATTGAAGGCTGATTAAAGACAAAAGACAATCTCAAGGTTATAAAAATTTGTTGCTGGGCTGCTAAGTATTATCATCAAAATGTCTTAAAAGTTGATGCCCTGATTCCCTGCTCCAATCAATGGTGGCATACTTGCAGGAGCCAAACAAAAATAAGATATTTTCTCAAAAAAAAAAAAAATACAGGAAAAAAACATTTTAGGGTGGAAAAAAGAAAAAAGGCCTTTTTTAGAGGGGAAGAAAAACCCAAATGCTTTGCCACAGAATCTAAATGCTGTAAAAAACCCCATAAAATCAGAACAAGAACCCCAACACCACTAATAAATAAGCATCTATTGCCATTGATGAGACAGAATTACTTCAGGTATTCTTTATTCTTTCCATCAGGGTTTCCACAGGACACCAGCTATTACAGCAGCTTTGCTTTTTCTTCATGACTAGGAAAATCCTGGTTTATAATCCCTCTGGGTATTGACTTCAATATTTGCATTTGTACTTAAATTATTTTCTTCTATTGTACAATAGTTTCCAAAAGAATATGCTTTAAGTTTTTAAAGCAGTGCCATAAATATGCAACTTTTTGAAGTGTTCTTTTATGCATTAGGCAAGGCAGCAAAACCAGACAGCAGCAGTGGAAACTTAGAGACAAAAGAAACTGCCTACCTAATCCCTTCTTCAATTGCTCTCCAAGGCTGCTTGTGGAACTAAAGAACCAAAGTATCTCTGTTATTGGAACTAAGGCATCAGTTCCAAACTGATCACTTTTAGTGATAATTTAGGATGCAAATGAAGAATTCCCATGCAGAAGAAAGATATGAAGTAAAAATTTTGTATAAACTCTTTTGTTGCTTGAATTTCAAGCTTCGAATTGCTGAAATTTGCCTTACGTTTTCCTTTAGCATAATTGCCATCTCATGAGAAACTGCATTAACACACCTAGTCAATGTGCAGTGTGTAAAAAACAAATCCCTAAAAAAAAAAAGAATATATAGTAGTGGATCACTACTATATACTCAAATCCAGTTGTTTGGGGCATAACCTCTGGATTTCATTTACTCCATTTTAACACATTTATTATTTAAAAACTACACGTACAGCTCTTTATTCCAAATTGTTGTCCTCTTGAGCAATGTGACCAATTTATTTAAGGATCTGAAGGAATTAATGTAATTAACACAATTTAAGGGATGACCTATGATACAAAATGTCAAATTTCAAGTTGTTTTTCTCCCCTAGTTATCAGTGCTGAACGATTAGTGTATGCACAAAACCTGAGCTTACAGCTGAAAAGTGCACTTAAATATCTGAAACCTGCTTAGAGGCTGATGACCTTTCAAGTGTTGGTGCTACACAAGTGAGAGATTATATCCAACAACTTGCTCACAGGTTATGGTGTATTAGCATAAGAAATTCCAGAGTCTTTGGGACCACAGAGGCTCGCAGTCACTGGGTAAGGTGATGGGGGGGAACACACAATGGCAAAATGAAGAAAACCGAGTGACAGAGGAGGATTAAACTTTTCCATTGTCCATTATGAGAACTCTATCTAGGTTTCTGACTGTATCTTCCCCCCTGTGTGAGGGGGTTATTAAGTGGGTTAAATATTATTTAATATTTGAATTAAGTGGGTTAATTTCCTCTTAGTTGACTACTACTAAGCTTTCCAGAATAATCACCGTCTAGATTTTTCAGTCCTGTAACACAGAGCTTTGCCTGTACGTACACAGGCTGCAGATTTTTCATCTGGCAGTTCTACATAACCTGCACGTATGAGCAATCCTGTGATCGACTGTAACTATCAAACTTGTCTCCCAAAACCTGAACAAACAGCAAAACCATGGAAGTAGCATTCTCAGGTATTACTGTATTGATTCTCAAAATTCAGAAATAGGCTTTTCAGTACCTGTCTGACTTGAAATTGGAAAGGGAAGCTACAGACAGATACAACCCCTCACGTCACCAAGTTATATGTGCCATAATCTTTTGCTGACAAGATCTATTTTTTTTTTTCCTGGGAAATAGAATCATACTGTAAAACACAGCACTGAACACACAGAAATAAATAATAAAAAATGAAACCGCGCTAAGGTGGCACACAGAAACAGGAAAAACCCCTCAGTAATTCCCTACAGCAGCGAACTACAACACAGTGATACATGGTTGCAATTTACCATCTTGCTGCATCCTAATCTAAACAATACAGTAATAGCAATCAATACAAGTACTTGAAAAGACTCATGATTATGTTCTACGTCTTTAATTTTCAACAAGGAGCCAAAGCACTACGAATAACATACCCGTTTTTATTTTCTCAAATAATAAGACTTCCTCATAAAAGATGCCCAAGAAGACGGAAGCAGATGGCTGCAAGAGTGCCAGCAGCAGCCTAAAAACCCCAAGACTACAGCCCATGCTAGAATACAATACATGTTGTTTATTCTGCAAAGCACAAAACTTCTCAACACAGCTCAGGAAGCACATCCATAGATCACAAGGACCGTACAGATACAATAATATATTTTCTTCTCAAAAAAAGTATCTCCCTTAGTGAATTAGGCATATAAAGCTTTATATAATTTAAGTGTAGTAACAAAAGATTTGTGTCTATATATACACATATATGCATCCACGTGCACATATTTAGATGTGCCTGTATAACTGTATATTCAGATGCATTTAGATGTACCTACAGAAACACAGTCTTGAGGATTTGAAGATACAAATATTCCAGAGAATCCAAAAGCAACCATTATAATGGAAATGCTTTCGAAACTCACACAGACACTGAGCTGATACACAAACCGCACTGAAGGAGCGAGGGTTACTTCAGAAATGAAGTGCCCAAGCTCATTTGCACGACCATACACACAATGACCAGAAACATTCTTGCAGAGAAGTAAACTAAGTAGTTGAGGAGATGTGGCAAAAAGTGAGACTAGCTAAAGGCACTAATAAAGTTAGTTTCTCAGACAGGACAAAGAGAAAAATTCAAGCAGGATACTGAGATCAGATGACTGCAAAAAAGGAAAAGAGCACAAACAGAGATAACAAACTGCAAAATTTGGACAACAGTACGGGAAGTGGAAATATGATTAAAAGAAATAACCTAAAATAATCAGAACAAAGACTTGTCTGGATATTTAAGCAGCACGACTGACAGAGGCTGCTGCTGGTGCTGAGGGGAAGAATGCAGACTGCAGCATTCACAAGCTCTTTGGATGAGCAAGAAACATTTTTCAGATATTTTGTTTACAAAATGCCTGCTGTCATTTGTAACCATTACCTTAGAGGAGACTTTCAGCAGGGGATAAACTCTGAAAACACTTCACAGAGAGGTGTTTGGATTTCTCCGTTGAATCTGAAAAACAGAAAATCACTAGTTCAAGCCATCAGCTTATGACACAGAGGTGGCACTGACAAAAGTGATAGAAAATATCCATCTAAGAAATCTGCCCACTGAACAGAGAATGTGCCAAAGAGAGAGGTGGATTAGCGGGTTTATCTCAGAAGTGACAGATTTCTGCATTTCAAAAGTGCCATGCTGGAGTGGGTGATGGAGGGACTTACATGATCAAGAAGAACCTGTGGTTCCCCAATAGCTAAGGGTTTTGATTTGATCTAAACTCTGTTGCAGAATCCTGAGATTAACCTCATACAGCCACTTTTTCCCTTGAATTTCAGTAAGATTTATTTCAGGGAGGTAGAAAGACACTGGAAATACATCCAAATAAAGTATCCATATGAGGACAGGGTAGAAGAATATAACACAGGCATTTCTAACCTTCCTTCTGCACCTGTCCACCCACCCAAGGGATAAAAAACAGGCCTGGGGAGCAATAAACTTTGTTGTATGTGCAGGTGGAAGGCAGCATATTCTTTTCATTTATCATTTAAAGACAGATCATCAGGAAGTCATTACATTGCAAAGATTGGATCTCTGCACAATTGTGCTGTAATTGAGTACTGCAATACACAAATATTGTAAATAAGACAGAAAACGCTTTGAGGTATTGTCCTTTTCCTACATTAGGTGCTAGGTTTAATCCAGCCAGCGAAGTTTTCCTAAAACTCAAACAGACCTTAGTGGGTTGGAACCTGTTCCATTAACTTCTGTTAAGCTTTAAAATTAGGTAAATTCTGCCCCGAAATATGATTCTAGCTAGCTCGTGGCTATGATCTGAACCCAATCTCTGTCTGACAGAGGGTTACAAACATGAAAGGGGACAACTATCAGAATGTAAAGAAGTGATAGGGAAGGTGAAAAAGCAAGCAGCCTAGCTTAATAGGCATGTCTCAATTCACAGGTCAGCAGAGGCTATACTGCTTTCAAGTCAACACCAATGCTCTGACAATATTTTTTTAGCTCCTTCTTGCAACATCAGCTGCAACCTCAGGATGACCATGGATGAGAGACTTGCTGCAGGCTAAATTCAAGGAATATGCAGAGATCCTGTAATGGTTACAGATACTTCAATATCTCATGTCTGTTTTGGTAGGGGATAATATTAGCACTATTGAGATAAGGATACAGTAGTGCTGTTTGAAAATATCTGTATCCTGCCTGCTGGGCTGTGATAAACAGTTGTGTGTTTCACACATTAGGTATATGTATTAAAAGGATGTGTGCAGGCGCTGAAAAGCAAGAGGAAAGCACAAATAAATCTGTGATACGCTGGTAGCAGGAGCAATCCTGCATAGGTGGACTTGTATTGCTTAACTTCTATCTCTTATCATGATCTTAAAAGCTCAACTCAAGTGTTATTGGGTTCAGCTCCTGATTAGAAAATATGATAAAGATATGATGAGAAGGGGCAGAGAGCAAAAATTCAGCACAGATGAATGGAGTTAAGCGAAGACTGCATAGGTACATCTACTCTGTGACAAGAGAGGACCAGACAGAAATACTCTATAAAAACATGAATACCATATTTTCATTCTACCTACAGCACCAAAATGACAACACTACTTTTAAGAGGTGCTTTGATTTCTAATACACAGCAAAGAATTCATGTCTCCCACAAAAAGCACTTTTGTTTCAGCAGCTTCTTGAAGAAAGAGGGACACTCAGAAATTGCTTTAGACTGAAAAAAAGATAGGAAAAAAATATCTGGAATCAGAATGGTTTTGCTATGTCCACAACTAGTTAAAGAGGTTTCTAAAACAGCACCATGCTGTGAGCTCCACTCTTTTTTCACAATAAATTACTGCTCTTCTTTCCCCTCACTACACTGGTTCAGTCTGTCATTGTGATTAAATACTAGCTCCAAATTTTCCAAGAATTCTTCTCTGCCTTTTAAAAGGACAACATCTTATTTAGAAGTGGCTTTGCCAATCTGAACGCACAGGTCAACTTGTATCGCAGTTCTGGAGCATTAGGGTTTTTTTTTTCAGGCATACAAGGAAAATCTGTGAAATTTTCAAAATAAATTACTGTTCTGGAATTCTTGCTCCCAGATTATTTGGGGCCAAAGTGCTGCAACTCAAGCAGCTTTGGAATTATATTTTTCTAAGAACAGTAAAAATAGGTTCTCATGGATGGAGACACAACTGTCTAGTCACGGAGAACTGTTCCTAGCACTTCACTTCAGAGAAACTGCTTAAGAATTACTGGAAGAAAATAAAGAACATTTCCTTCAGAATACTTACCCTACAAAGGAAAAGAGTAACTACCTAAAGTAATTTCCTTTCCTAGAGTATGTCTTAATATTAACATAATTATAAACACTTAAAACAACATTTCCCTCACATCTCCGTTATTAATCTCTTAAAGCTGAGTTATGAACAACATAAAATATTAATGCATCAGACCCTAATAATTATTGTCTTATTAGAGCATATGCCCAGTATGGCTTGTTAGATGGTCTGTATTCATAAGGAAGATAAATTTCCATTTACCAGAAGATATTAAAAATTAAAAAAAAAAAAATCCCCACCATCAAACCAAAACAACACACCCTATCAATACTATTTCCATCAACAGCATATTCATAAATCAATAAAAAATTAATGATCCAGACAAAATGTACTAATCTGGTTAAATATTAATTTTATACTTCTTAATTTTTTTAAGAGCATGTCTGCTGAAATTCGAGCAGTACGTATTGGCAGCACCAGAGGTCTCACCTTGCCCTCCTCTGGAACAGTTTTCCATATTCACACTAATTTGGGGGTACCACCTACAGCCTCAGCCATTGCACTCAAGAGCCAGTGATTAGAAAAAGCTGAAGTCATGGCACCAACAACTACAACATCCGCTCACTAACCCATGTACTTCCTCCTCACAGACCGCTAAATAGCTGTTCTCAAGGCAAATGGCTTCTCAGATGGCAAATACTCCCACAGACATCATAGAAATGCAAGCCAAGTGCTCATCAGCTTCAGAGATGGCTAAAAATGTATCCTTAAAGGAGATAGGAGAGTCTTCAACCACTCTTAAAACTCCTGTCCTCCGGACTTATAAAAAGTTATAACTTAAACCTTCTAGTGTGCAGTTTGGTTCATTACAGCAACAGGGTAAATTCATGGATATTTAAGTTTAACTGTATTTTGATAAACTGGCCACTGTGTTCAGACTAAAGGAATGAGGCTTGATTCTCAGTTTCTGCTTTTTGCCTAAAAATCAGGATTGCTTGCTCTTTAATTACAAGTTTGAAGTCAATGAACGATGATCCTACTTAAATATTTATCTTTCAACAAACTTAGTTATGCCCTAACTTCCAAACCCTTCCCTTTCATAACAATTTTCAGACCACTTATCAAAAATAAACAAATCTCTTCTGGTTTCTATTGCTGTCTTGCTCTAACAGAGTTAAAATCTGTGAGATTTAAATTTGCTTAATCTTTTATCCACTGTTACACAGTATACGAGTAAGAGACTATATTTTCAACCAACCCTGTGCAGACACGAGTAAGGAGCAGAAACATTTTGAAGTTTCTTTCTGACACCTAACATATCTCGAAATTTAAGGATTTAAGTTTATATTTTTATATTTTAAGAGACAGATCTGGAGATCTGAAGATTTTTATGTACCTTGACAGTTTAGGGAGAGAGCTACAATCAGTCACACTAAGGCCCCCTATGGCAGCCTGTCATACAGCTTTCTAGATCTTTCCACATACTCTAGGCCACACAAACTGTGCTGTTGTGCAAGTTTAAATCTCAAAGGTCTTTCACACTATGGAGCAGAGTTTTGCCAAAAGGCAAACCCAGATTTTAAAGAAACCAGGCTCCCAGTCTCATTGTACATCCTCTACTCTACAGAGCAAGCTTTACATCAAATGGCAGTTTCTGCTTAAGACAATATATTTTTACACTGGGCAGTGGCAGCATTAGCCAGTGTGTGAGTTTGACAATTACTAGATGAAGACTTTTCCACTTTTTAACCAGGAGGATTTTCCATGTGAATTTTCCAGACAGATTTTGATAGTCACCACTACTGTATACTTTAATTATGCTTTCTGTAGTAGTAATATTTGTGTTAACTGTCAACTGACCTACACTTAGCATTGCGTTCATTAGGTGCCTTAAAGTTCAGGTTGTGATCGTTCTCATTTTAGTGTAAGTATCGCTGACAACATCATTCATAAAAGCCTGTGGAAAAAAAAAGTCACGTTAAAACCTCCTGTGTTCTCCACTATGGCCTATACACCCAACAGATGCACCTAACTAGATGTGAAACGTAGCTGTTATAACCCAGCTGCCATACCTAGTAGACCTCAAGAACTTTTTTGTTTTCATGGAAGTATCTGTTTTACTGGGGAAGAAAACCCACAGCATGTAAGGATCTGCAAAGAATTACATCAGCTGGTTTCAAAATACTCTTGTAGCACTTGGCTACAATTTAGGTGGCACCATTCTCGTGTTGCCTCATGTCCTCATCTGGCTTCCCTGTAACTAAGTGCAGCCAAGAGCTCATTTAATGCACATGAAGTTAGCAAAGAGCAGGCCCAGGATACCCCACATCTGCCTATAGAGAGCAGAATGGATACAAATCACAACGTTATTTCTTACTTACATTTTTCAGGGAACCCCAAGAAGTGCAGGTTTAATTTTCTAAAGAGTTTAACACTTCGAGTATATATCAGAGTGTATTAAGTTCAGCTAAGGCTGTATCCAAAGTAAACTGTTTCTGGGGCAACCCATTCATGCTTACACTCTGGAAAAAAAAAATAAAAATAAAACATGGAAAACTTGCAGAAGAGGTTTTTAAAAAGATAATAGTCTGCCTGACTGCAAACGTATTTCCCATCAAAACAACTTCTAACAGGATTTCATTTATAGAAGCTCAGACCTCATCCATAGTGAGGGCTCTAACACCTATACATACATTTGTCAAGAGAGAAAGAATGAGGTGGTTTGAGCAGGGAACTTGGAAGTACAGGTCTGAGCATTCTAATTCCATCTCTGTCACCAACTGTCTTGATGATCATGAGCTAGTTGCAAAGTGTTTGCTTCAATTCCTTCATCTCTATAATGACAATGATATCTAACTCAGAGGGATGCTGTGAGGATTAATTAGTTAATGCTGGTAAGTGCTTTGAAGATGAAAAGAGCTACAGAAGAGATAATCAGTTTTACAGTCTCTAAAAGCTTTTACCATGTCTGCAGAATTATTGTGAAGTGCTACATGAATATTATCTGAGAGAATCTGCCATTTATCACGTACACCCAAGGGGATGAGGGGTTGGGAGATGGAAGGAAGGGTGCAAAGGAAAGAAAAAAAGGAGCAGGTATGCAAATGTTCCAGTGTTAAATCACTTATCCTGTTCTAAAATCTGTAGGGATGTTTTAAGACTCCATTTCTGAGCTTTCACAACCACATGTGGTATCCTGCTTTGAATGCTAACTTTATCTAGGGGTAAAAACAGTGGATGGAGCCAAGGCAGAGTCCAGGAGCAGAACCAGGGCCTAGGTTTGAACAATGAAAAGCACAATGTTCCTTGGTACAAACCATCTGTGCATTGTTGCTACTACTTCCTTCAGGAAACAAACACCAAAATGGTTCCAGCAACTTAACTCCTCTTTTTCCTTATTTCAGATTCTGAAATCAGTGATTTGGGGGATTCTTTTCTATGTGTCTGGATAGTCTGGCTTTTTCTCAGACAGTATATTGCAAAAATTTTGGAGATGACTTCCCATTCCCTGAAGGAATGTCTTGAAGGCAATATGTATATATTTAGCTTTGGCAGATTTACTTTATGTTGCATAGAAATCTTAAATATATACATCCTAGCTGCGTTTCCTCCCTTCATTGTTTTTCATTCCCAATAATCAAAATGGAATTTTTATATTGAAATAGTCTGAATCCTCTCAAACTTTGCTAAGTCTGCCAGGAAACAAGCATAAGTGGTTGAAAACATTCTGAATTCTCAAAAAAAATTGTCGGTACTAATTTAAACTTACTCAGATATTTTCATATTCCAGAGAAGACAGCCTTATCTTCTCTTTCAATTTTTGGTGCAGTTGCTTTCATGAATGATTTGAAGAACACAGCATTAGAAAAGTGTCAACCTGTATAAGTGAAACGAATTCATAGCTTGTGGTTTTTATGGAGAAATTGCCTTCAAGCATCATAATTATATACAACATTTTCATTAATAGCATATACCTGGATACACATTTTCAAATGTCCTCCCAAAAAAACCCAACCCAAACCAAAGCAAAACAATAAAGATTTCTTCTGAAAGAGGCTCTCTAGATACAGCACAATGACTTCAGTACAGATAACAGACATATATATCTTACCACCTTTACGCTGTAATACCTGTGCTTTATTACAAGCTAAGAGCAATACTGCCTGGCACTATCTATCATCAGAAGAGGAGAACATGTTTGATTTCTGCAAAAATATCAAACTTCAAAACTTCATTAAGCTGTACTTTCCTCTTTAAAAATAACGTCCAGTGTCATTCAGAGTATCATTAACACCTTGTGAGACAGCCCACATTCAGCAGTATTGTTCAATGAAATATATCTTGCTGTTGCTTATAATCATTACATCTGGCTCACAGACCTAACATCAAATATCAACACTGACAGGGTTGAAGGAGAAAAAAAAAAAAAAAGGGCAAAAAAGAAGAGCAACCTGAAATATTTAAGTCCTTTGTGTTTCCCGTGGCAGTAATGATTCTTTATGGCTCCCCTCTGCTTCTAAGATCCTACCCGCTAACCTCCCACTACACTGAATACTGCAAGACTATGCTTCTGTTTTGTTAAAGAAGGTAGGATGTCTTAAGTTAGATGTATCCTTCTAGAGGAAAAAAGACACCTCTAGATTTGGAGAAACAGTTACATATGGAAAAGAAATTTGGTATAATTGAGAAAATCCCTCACTACTGTGATTATCTTCATTGTCATGGCCTTTGTAAACTGACACCACTCTGCCTTGAAATAAGCCAGTTCCACTGACCCCATTAAACTACTCAAAGGTGACTCTGATCCTCCAGTAAATAGGGCCAGAATCCAGTTTAATTATGGCTAGATGTACTTTTCAGTTCTTTCACCAATATTTTCCTTCAGGTTAAACAGTTCTTTTATCTTTCCCAATATTTATTCTTAATGCATTTATAACAAGTAGTTATAAATTTAGATCCTATCTTATTGCAGGCTCAATGATTAAAGGCCTTTTAGACTCATTTGCATGACAGGTTACCTATTATCCTAATTGTCATTGTACAGTATCTAACCCATCCTTCCCCCTTCCCCCCCCCCATTTATTTAACACGAAGAAACAGTTTTTAAACACTGTACTCCAAATGCAAAGTCATTTTTAACACTTCCCTCTCTACAGCAAATATTTTAACAATTGCACTCTATGGGCAAGCTGCGCTCATTGCTGGCAGTCATCCTTGGAGCAGCCCACTCCCCAGCACTCATTTTGTGTGCCCAGCTGATAAGTTTCAAATTCACAGCAGAAATCTTCCAATTCCTTGACTGCGTACCCCATATTTTATATTACTGGATTTGAATTCTGTGTCTGGTACTGCTGCTCTCAAAATCATTCAGCTTTCCTGTATGCTGGAATGTCAGTGTCACCTTACTGTTTAGACTAGTGAGTGTCACCTACAGTGGTGTTTTGCACCGGTTACAGAAGCCACTAGAGCAAAACACATTCTTAAACAACTTGCTACTGCTTCTTCCACTATCATGTTCACCTTCTGTCCTCTAGCCAATTACTGTCTCAGTTTACACTTCTCATGTCTTACTGCAGATTGTTGCTAATTTGATAAATATATAAACAAATGTTGAGGACTCCTCTATTTTAAAAACCTGGGGCTTTTCAGTCAAGTTCAGCTTCCTAATTTTGCACATGTTCCTATATACACAGGGATAAAAATACTGGTATTGGTTACAATGACAGGAACACTAGTGGTATTGTCCCCTAAAAAACCAGCGTTCACTTGCAAAGTTTGAAATTTCTTCATTATTATTTATTTAGGGTTATATTTTTTTTTCTTTAAAAAAAGAGACAAAACCAACTTAACTATGCCGTGCATCCCTTTCTCAAGAGAAAAAATTCCTGAAAAATTTCTCAAAGATGGTCTCAGAGCATTATTTCACATGATGCATTGTCTCCACTTAGAAATGCATGATTCCTGCTGTATCCAAACAGTGT